>JAULCB010070378.1:0-10445 GCA_032358575.1 Dendronotus rufus | reverse complement strand
AACTTTAGAATTTGCGCTCAAATGAATGAATGAATCTTTCCTTTGCTTGTTTACTTCCTTTCTAGATCGTTAAAAAGCCGGATAGGACCAAAATACGCATTTTCTTTTCACATTTCGATTTTACGCTGTGAGCATAGGAATGGTTTATAGCGTATGAAATGTTACGCTGTGAGCGTAGGAATGGACGCAATCAGTTAATCAGTGCATTTGTAACAAACATTCCATTTAAAGACTTTGTAAAGTAATGGGGAAAATGAAACGTATAATGTGTCAATTGATGTCTGAATGAATACTTCAAATAAAATAAAATTATATTATGTAAAAGAACAAAATTTATAACAAAACCAGGAAAGGGAAAAAATGAAAGTTTCAAAGACAATAAAAGTTAAATCGAGTACTGTATTTATTATAGATATATATCAAATGAAAATATTTTTGAAACAACTATTGTTTGTATTTGAACTATTTGTGACCTAAAGATTTACAATATGTTATATAATATTTATTACTCCTAGTTGCTCTAATTGAACAAAAAGTTTATTTTATACATTTTATGAAACATTTGTATGGGAACCATGCCTGTCTCTGTTGTAAATGAAGAGTATGTATTATTATGCTTGTTATTTACACAAATTATGGTATTCTTAACTTGCTTTATCACCATCAGTCTGGTGTATCCTTTGATCCAGAGTTTTTATGGTTTTCTTTTACTTTTACATTTTTGAATTTTATGATGATTTAAACAACATTGTATTAAGTTGGATATTGTGCTTTTACACAAATGGTATTATCTTTATTAATTAGGGTTTTATGATGATTTCTTTTCTTTTTTACGTTCTGAAATTTTGAATAAATTCACCAACTTGAAGGGATTCCAATATTAGATTATTAGAATGAAAATCTTTAGACTCCTGTTTTAGAAACGTTTTGAGAATTGCTTTTACAGTACAGTACAATACTGATGGCCTATAATGATAGATACTATTCTTTGGAATTCAGGTCTTTGTGATAGTAGTAGTATCGTATGGTTGTTCACATCTCCACTTCTTTCTCGTCCAGCCACTTCAGATATTCCTCCGCAGCCTCGTGGACCATTTTGTAACCCCTTGGTGTCTTTGTGATAAAGCTTGTCAAATGAGATAGAAGTTTTTGAATTAACAGTTTTTGTAAATCTACTAGAATGACTGTGTGTCTAGTCTTGGTGCATAGTAATATTATTATAGTATATTGTTGTTATGACTTTTGTGATAAAAGTTATAGTCCCCCCAATACCCTCTCTCTCTTTCCCCAACTATTTTTCTTGTAATATGCAAGCAATGAAATGACTTTAAATGCTAATATATATATATGTATACAGTTTTTGTTTCAAGATTGTCTATTTTAATGGATAAAGAGTTGTTCGCGGTATGGCAATGGGTGGTACAAAAATACTTCGTTATTATGTATGGTTGCAATGACAGGTTATCTGATAAAATGGAAGAATTCATTAGCTGTTGTTAATGGCTGTGCGTTGGCAATGAGTTAAGGCACCAATGTGGTCTGGAGGTTGATACAGCTCTTGCCTACCCCCCACTAGACCATGGTTTGAATCCCAGCAGGGGCAAGTTTTGTCACACAAAGAAGTGATTTCTGACTCCTGAAACTGAAACTGAAATGGAATTTTCATTTTTCTGAATTATTGTTTTTTGGTTGCTTTTATTTTATCAAGTTGTTTTATTGGTGGTTTTGTAAACAGGTTCTGGAATCAGGGAATTTTAATTTACCAGTTTTATTTACTTTTAGATATTACATGTTTGAAGGAGGGGTGGATATTAAAGATAATTCTCCCTTTAGTCTACATTGGCTGTACTGTGAATGTGTGGGTTGAATGTTACTCATGGAACAGCCTGCTTGACGTTATCCTTTTTGTACTTTAAAAATGTAATGTATTCTAGGTAATGCTATTACTATTACATTCTAGGTAATGCTATTACTATTACATTCATTGGTGATCCAGTATGTGCCATAATAATGGAAGAATACTTATGAGCTTTATCTCTTTTTTCATTGTTGTATTCCATGCTGTTCGTTGCATGGATGGGTTTTATTATCTGCATGCTGTCATTTTTTTTGAAAACCGAATTACTGATACTTAACACTAACACAAATTTTACTGTGCCTTCCTTTATATTTTTATAATATTTATATTTATGAACTTAGTAGTTCAAATATGTGATTTAATTTTCTCCACCAAATAATGTAATTTTATGCAATTGTTACTGAGAATTGTTATCATACCTGTGATTACCAAAATGCATTCATTAAATAATTTTGTTCTTGAAATTGTGTTTTTGTTCTCATTAAACCATCCTATACTATACCTACTCTATTTCTAGGCCAGTACATCCCATTAACAAAATAGTTATAGAACTGTCACTGTTTAATCGTTAGATTTAGTTTCCACACAACTGACTAAAAAATAATTCTAAAACTATTTTGTCTTATTAACTCCCCATGCCATGAGTGTTGTATTCCTCAACATCTTTGACAAATCAGTAGTGACAGTGACAGCTAAATACAAACTAGCCTTGTTTCAAACTCATTCGAGTCTTGCAACATAATATCACATCCTTGATTTTGCATTGGCAGCAGTCTAAACAACGTGATGTCACGTCTTCCACGCTACACCGGCCCTACACAGTCCGAGTCCAAAACTAGGTGGAGTGGTCAAACTTAAGGGAGTTCAGGATAAGCACTTACAATTTGGCAGGAGGGGATCCAAGACGGGTTCTCGGTTTCTTATAGAAATTCAATCATCTTACTTTTCCTATGACTACTGTAAAAGAGCCACATGTGTGTCAATGGTATTTGCACTCTACAAACAAAACTGATTTAAAAAAGAAAGTAGGTTAGTGTAATGGTAAATTGTTGAGACTGAGAATTCAACGTGTTTTAAGTTATTTAGTCTATATATGATAGGACTTGAATAGAGTCAAAGTCCTAAAAACTTCTCCTCTATCGGTGTTCAAACTCAAGTTTTCCAAGTTGGAAGTGATCACTTAACCAATGCTAATGCTAGGCATGTTTTTAGTGCATTTGGTCAGTGAAATAAGTTGGTCGTGTTTGTGTTAGACAGGTGGTCGTCTTAGTAGAAAGAGGAAAAAAACAAGGGACACGATGACGACAAGTTATGGCAGGTGGTCTACTATAGATAATATTATAGGCGTATAGGTTTTTATAATAAAAATGATGTCAAGTGACATCTGTTTGTTATATTATTAGTGAAGTAAGTACCTTGTTGTCAGGAAATATCTTTCGCTCTTTGCTTTTGTTGGCACAGAAGAAAAAGAGATTTTTAAAGCCCTAGACCATTGAAGTGAAAATAAAAATGGTTGCACTTATTCTTATACTTATATTATATAAATAAATAGCGTTAATTCAGTGATCATCATATGCCTCACTCTAAGTACTTAACAATGTTACATTTATCCCCATCAGTCCAAATCCATCCGTTTTAGTACAACAGCCAGTGAGGCGCTCTGTATTATCATCATACTGACAAGAAGTCAGCTGGCTGTGTAGGTATACTCATTCGCATCAAAGTGAATTGAGGAAAAAATTGTGTTGAGATTAAGAGCCTTTCCTAAGGACTCAACATTGACCCAGCCAGGATTCGAATTCTTGACCCTTCGATAGTCAGCCAACCACTTTGACCATTAGGCTACCGATGCTACAGTAGTATTAGTATTAACATTGTACAAATGGAAGTAAGACATGAGAGATTATAGAAAATAAGCATGTATTGTATTTTTGGAAAGCTTTTGGTACGTATAATAAATCATAATCTTCAAACAATGCAGGAAGGATTGCTAGAGCAATGGGGATAAACTACCCTGACAAATCATATTTAAGTATATACCTGTTACTGTTATCAAATGAGTTGATATCCGGGAGTGCATATCTTTCACAGATTTTGATGAAAGCACACAACAGAAAATTCATAGTAACATACTGTATGAAATGTTAAAACAAAATCATATTATGTATTGTGACTTGACGATAGATGAAATGGGAACAAATTATATTCTCTAGTATGTTAAATACTAAGTGGTTGCTCATCCTTAAAGTAAAGGCACACAGATATACCAAATCATAAGAAGAGTGGTTGTAAATAAGAGCTATGATGTTTCCTAGATGAATATTGATTAAAATATTTTCTTAAACACAATAAGACTGTTGAAAAAGTATAGCTTGTGCGCTTTTGATTTTAAAAACATATTCTATCATAGTTTGCCATTTTTTAAATTTGACATTCACTGTAAAAATCAAAGAGGAAAGGTAAGGGTGAGAGTGAGAGATGAAAATGCTAACTTCATGGGCATGCAAGGAATAGAAGATGAGTAAATAATTTTTCATTGTTTACGGAACACAATTTATAAACCAATTATCATGAAATGATGAGTTCAATATGAATAATCATGAAATGATGTGTTCAATATGAATAATTGAGCAATACATATGAGGGCTATTCAAAGAGTTCCTGGACTCGTATTGTGGCGTGCATTAATGTCTTTTGCATTCGTGGTCAAGATTTCGGTGCCTAGGAACACCCGTTATTATTTCACAAAGTTTTGTGAGCTAAGATTTTACTAATGCGATGGGAGTGGCATGAAAGCATCAAATTATGTTTTAAACTAGATAAAACTAACCAAGACTTTTAATAAGGCTGAGGTTATTCAGACTATAGTCCGAATAACTGAACCCAGTTATTCGGACAATATGTAGTAGTATTTAGTAGTGTTATATAGAGGTCCTAAGCAAGACCCTAAATAATAATAATAGCTTCCGGGGTAATAAACAAAATGGCCGCTCGGGACATCAATTACTATATATAACACTACAAAATATAGTCCGAATAACCGGGTTCAGGAGCACTGAATATGCTACATGACTATATGCTATATATATATAAATTCTATCATTTATGTAAGAAGGTCATTCAAAAAGTTATCGGACTGCATTTTGTTATTTTGAAAACGTTCAAATGACACTGTAGAGGGTTCTGTACCTCATCTCAGATAGAGGACTGCAGAATTGTCTTTACTATGAATGTTGCATGTAGAACCACAAAAATTGGTATAGACATATAATGTAAGGGAACTATTTGTATGTTATACAAACATACACTCAGAAACGCAAATGGTAATAACAAATGGTTTTTGTATGAATCAATTCATATGTATACAATCTTAATTAGATAGATAATTTTTCAAAGGTAATAATACTTTTTCTTGCCAATCTCAGGGTCCAGCAAAGTTGATATCTGTGCATGAAAATATTCCGCGTGTTAGGTATGTATATAATAAAGCATACGTTTAATAACAAAACATTTTCATGTTTGTTTTTGTTGTTTTTTGGGGGGTTTTACGGCTCTTCGACCTCTTGGATCATAACAGCGCCGAAAAAGTAAGACGATAGTTTCATTCAGTGAAAAGATAAGAAACAGAAGTAGATTGTTTGTGTTTTCATATTATCTTGTCTGTACACCAATAGAAATACATCAATAACACCGCTTTTTGTCAACTATTCATCAATGGTCGATCAAAACTAGAAATTGGTTCAAAGAAAAGATTGAGGAGTTTGAAAAAACTGGACTGGTTTAGAAAAACATTACACACACACACAAATATATAATTATAGAATCAGCAGACAGGCCTGTTTCTGTGTTTACATGTCATCAGTGCAGCTAAATCACGCCGGAGAGTAGGGGAGACAAATAGACCGAGCGCAAAGAGTTCTTAAATCCACGTTTGTGGATGAGAATTGTATAATGCTTTTGAATTTGCATTCAGCAATTGCTCAGAGTGCTTAACAGAATTTTCCAGAAGACTTGTAAATTTAAAAGCATAATCATTTTCTCTCTATAGATAATTTTGGCATCATTGATTAAATTAAACAAATTTTAAAAGAAAATAATACATCTTTAAACCTGGAAGTGGAAGTGGAAGCATACACCCCTTAATAAATAAAGAGTAAGTGTGAAAATGGAAGAGCTTCTTGAAATTAAAGCAATGGTACGGGGAGACACTGAATGTTTGGGGTTATCAATAAGAACAACAACACAAAAAGTAAAATGCACTGAATTTAGTTTACTCACCAACTACAGCGCATTTGGGTTTTTGAGTTGTTTATGTATGGAAATCAAAAATTGACTGATATTAGGTACTGGGAAAAAGGAGGATAATGTTGAGTTCAAATTATCAGAAACAGTCGTGGAATCTACCAGTACCAGTCAGAGACATCCTGAATACTAAACCTGGCCTTAGATTATGAGCTAATACAATCAATCAGTGGAAGAAATAGTCTTACAACTTATAACTTATACCTTAACTGCACACAATCATCAAACCATGTAGATTGCTTGCATGTGTTTGAATGCAGAAATACAATTGAGAATCTTTTTATTTCTTCTGTTCTGCGGAATCACCAGCAGAGGTACTAATGTAATTATATAATAAATAATAAATAGTTGGAATGTACCATTTGACCATTTGAGGATGAAACTGCCAAAATTAAACAAAAGTGTGAAAAATGTCTTGAGCAACCAGAGACATAGTAGACTAAAGACTAAAGGAAATACAAACTTGCACTTACAACTTACACTACACTACACCCATGAAAAGTAGTAGTAGTACAGACTATCGGAAATTGTTTACTCAAATTTGATTTGAGCACCTCAAACTAGCCTGAAGCAGGTTTGCTATTTGACCTTTGAATCTTTAATCTCGGATTCAGCAGATGCAACAAATTTTTTTTTTTTTTTAAACTCTAAATAAAAATAAAATAAAAACCCCAACTCAATCAACAAAAATTAAATATAAGGCTTCAAAGATTGAACAAAGGTAATAATAATCATAACAATAATCATTACACAGTACTCTACTACGCAATATAAGCCCGCCACATTCAAGTACGTTTAACCCATAAGCACAATGTTGCCACTGGATGGAATTTTTAACTATATATAATTCATACATCTATAAATTATAAGTAAGTGACTTCTCATCCTGGTCTCACTCTCAAACTAGAGGAAGAGGACTAATCAAGATCACTGTTAAACTGGCTTTGTAAATCCTTCAATAGTGGATGGTCACTCTCAAGAGCTCTCCTGGGTGCCATGCCTATACGCAGAGAGGACTGTATTATCACAATTATTTATGAGGATTAAGCCTCAGTTTAAAAGCTTAAGAGCCCGCCGTGAACTATGTCCGTCAAGGAAAATAGCAGCATAATTAGAACAGGAAATGGTTATGAAATATGAAAAGAAATCGCAAATAAGGAATTTGTTTTAAAACATAAAGAGGAAAATGGAAATGTACTCAACCGGAATTTTGACACTTGTGTCTCGAAAAAAGAAATGATAATGAGAACAAAAAGAAATCTAACTTAAATTGACGTTGACCTATAAATAAAAGAAATTAATAAAAGAATAACAAAATCACAGGCATTTTTGGTGTAAAAGATAAGACACATGGATTCAATATCTCAAGAACGAGGGAACATAATAATAGATATTGTACTGAATAGTTACAAATTATAGTATTTTTTGTTAAACATTTGTAGTTGTCCTCAAACATTAAAAAGTGAATCACGTTTTCAACATCGCAGAAGAAATATGACAATAAGATTTTAGATTCTAGAGAATCTCTTTAAAATAAGTTCCATGAAAAGAATGAATCAACAACTTTCCCAGTCTTGGCACATCAGAGAACAACAATAAACTAGTGGTGGAATTCTGTTGACGAAAATGATCCGAAATTTTTTCCACAGGGAGCATCATGAGCATAGCTCATATATTTGTTCTGTGGATGGACAAAAAAGAGAGCTGAGAACTAAAAACTATTTTTTTCAAATAATTAAATTAATAATCTAACTCATTCAGGAAAAAAAGACTGCCTTTCCCAAACAAAACAAAACAAATAATTTGAAATAATAAGAAATCTAACCCAAAAATATATTTTCCACCCATTGTTCCTATTTTTATTGTTTGGCAAAATAAGATATGCAGTGTTTATGAGAAAGATTGAGGCAAATTAGAATTTCCATACAAATAATATCGTCTTCAAATTGATGGGAGAAAAAAAATCAAACTCGAAGAAAAGCATCGGATTGCTAATAATAATAACCAATGAAACGGATGCAAGAAGCTGCAGATTGTAATAGGCTGAGCCACTCACCGTCGTCGTCTTCTGGGAAAGGAACATTCGTATTCATTTCTTCTGGAACATCATCATACTCGGGCTGATCAAATTCCCTTTAAGACAAAATATGAATATCATGAATACCTAGTGTGGTTATCATTTGGAGCAGATGAAAAGAAGAATAGCAGAAAATAAAGATACTAATGCACGTGAAAAAAAAAGGAAAAGAGACGAAAGAAACTGGTATGGTATTTGTTTTGCTTGTTTGTTAGTTTGAAGTTTTACAGCACTTTAACCTCTAAGAGTTATATCAGTGCTGGAAAAAGTAAGTTGATAGTTTCAGTTTCAGTTAAAAGATAAGAACTGGAACCCACACAGGTCTAAACTGGCATTTGAAAATAACCAGAAAAAACAAGATCGATTAGTGTGATTTTTCAATCATTTACCAATATAAAAAACCCAGAAATAAACTAAAACTAAACAGACAGAATGAATATTACAACCAACTTACTCTTCTTCGATTTGACCTGTCATTGCCTGTAAAAGATTTAAAAAAAGGAAAAAGTGATGAGAGTGGTGAAAAAACATAATTAGAGCATGGAGATAACTGTGATGAGTGTTCTATAAAGGGACAAATTGTATTGTTGGTTTCTTTGCTTAAAGATATAAAAGCGTTCAGTTCTGATGCTATTGTGCTGAGACAAATATATATACAATGTATATGATAATTTGAATTAGAAGGTATGTTGTTGTTTCTATCCCAAATGCCTATGAGACTTCACTCTTCTGTTCAATGCTGTGTAGTACATACTGTGGAAATAGTTCAGGCCCACCCGGTATAGCAACAGAAGTGAACAAGAATATCCAGCCACTCAATAGAGAAGCTGTATCAATGATCAACCAATTCCATCTCATGACGACTGAATACAACAAAGTCAACCCTTTTGTGTCCTCGTGTCCCAAAATAATATAAATTATAAAACAAGACTAAGTTTCTTAAATTGATCAATAAAGTCAAAATGATACCAATACCATTTTGAAATATTTAAATTTTAAATGAAAAAAGGTGGAAATGAAAGACATAAGAAATGGAACCCCACAAAGATAATGTTATAAGGTCCAGAACTATCCCCTAAAAATATATCTTCACCACAAAGTAAAAGAAAATTACAAATCCATTAACTAAACCCCTTTATAAACAATGGCATGCAAAGCTCCATGATTATTTAATGAAGAGTACAAAAGTACAAACCCATAAATATAACCCTCATAATCATAAAGTTAAACAAAATTACTCAATGAAGAATAGAAGTAAAAGTAAAGTACAAACACATAAACAAAACCACAATTAAAAACAAAGACATACAAAGCTCTGTGATTTCTCAATGAAGCAATACCATAGTTACAGTACTACTACCAAGTCAGTGTTAAGTCAGCTTAATGAGATAAAGAACAAGTAACATTAGATGAGAGATGAAACAAAATTTACATGTGAATCAATGATATACAGCCAGAATAATTAACTCCCAGTTGCTTCTTTGAAATGGGAAAACGGTTAATTGCACAAATAGTGCTACTTTAGATAATTAAATTGAGAATTTTATCACAAAATGGATAGATAGCATGCCACGAGTCACGTGATGGCAGGCAACTGACAATAACAATGCAGTGTCGACTAATTCTAGCGGTAACAGTAACAAAGTAACATAACTTTCAATAGCAGTGGTACCTACACTGGGAAAAGATCTATCAATAGATTATATAGGGTCAATGGCATTGGCCCATTTGCTTTCTGTTTGGAAAAGACCGTATTTATACAGTATTCTAACATGCAGAATGAAATAGAGAATGAGGTTTTCCAACCAACAACAATTTGCATAGTGATAGT
Organism: Dendronotus rufus; assembly: GCA_032358575.1. Lineage (NCBI taxonomy): Eukaryota > Metazoa > Mollusca > Gastropoda > Nudibranchia > Dendronotidae > Dendronotus > Dendronotus rufus. Next base: position 377 of record JAULCB010070378.1, on the reverse strand, counting down.
TAAGTGTGCTCAAAATATGTCTTGTCTATAGCTAGGAGCATCCACAACAATTATCACACAACCTATAGACTGTACTTGTGTACCACTAGAAAGAAATGTTTATTCCAAAACTCCAAAACCCAAGTACTAAAAAGGGATGAGTATCTTTAAAGATATCTGTACCTACAGGAATTATTTCATCATACCCCCGGTACTAACAAACCGTCATGAAGCCCTGAGTTGTATTTATTTACTAAGTGTTTCATATCTAATGGCATCCAAAAAATGTTTTAATTTAATAAGAAGACCAGGTCCGACGTAGAGTCCTTGGAAAAGACTCTTTACACGATTTTTCTCATCCTATCGGAGACGGATGTAAAATTCGGAGGTCCCATTGG
>JAULCB010070267.1:0-10446 GCA_032358575.1 Dendronotus rufus | reverse complement strand
TGTGGCCTTGATTGGTACAAATACTATGATAGGTCCAAAATTACTGAAAATCCTCCGAAAAACGTAGAAACCGCGCAGTTTTGCAACACATAGATATAACTAGCGCCTATCCACTCGCTGTACCAACTTCCGGCTGAAAATCATAGCGCTTCACCAGAGTTAAAAGTCAAATATCTTAGGAATGAATTAAGATATTTTGATAAATCAAAGAGCAAAATGATAAGAAATAACAGGGGAATCAGAAAATTAAATAAGATGGGAATGGGAATTTTGACCCATGTGGGTTATCTCATGGTGCCACACAAATGGTGGGATCGTTGAATTGTATACATCGAGGATTATCAGTGCATTCCATATATGAATGTTAAAATCATCTAATATTATCAACTCCTTATTGGACGTGCTTAGCTCCAGAACATAGTCCTTTTAGCCTTTTCAATTTGTATTAATTTCTTGAATATAACAACTATTCCTCCTCCTCGACCCGTCTCCCAACAGCAAGCAATATAGTCATAGCCGGCTGGTAAAAGTTCATTCATTGGTTTTAGCCAAGTTTCCATTATAACTAAGGGGTCATAGTTTTCTTCCATAATTGAATCCTAAAATTAATATTTATTTTTCATTAGTCGATCTATTGTTGATCATTCCACAATTCAAATTTTTTCTAGGGGCATTTATAAGAGGACCATTCTATTTGTTATTGTTTGGGCTGCAGCTGGCCGACAGTCGGTTGAATTTTATTGTCACAGTAAAAATGAAAAATCGTCAGAATGACTAAAACATCGTCAGAACGACAAATTAGCTCGGTGTGAACACCGATTGATGATAAAGAGAGATTTTGTGCATTCTGTAGTTAGAACGATGTCGTCGTAACGACTATCGTTCGGACGACTGTTTGGTGTGAACGCGCCGTAAGACTTACAAATTAAGAATTTACTACATTTACAAGCATTAGAGGATAGAAAATCAAAATAGAACACTGGATTAAAACTGATTACCATATCATACATATGTATAAAAACATATTTAGAGATATACAGTAAAAAGATGGGTCTTGAGGCACTTTTTAAAACGCTGTTCACACGTCTCACAGATGGAGGAAGAGAGTTTTTATTTCGTTGGTCCTATCTTAGAGAAACAGCTGTCACCATAACTTTTAAGACTAGATTTTGGTACAACTAACAATTTTGAATCTTGTGACCTAAGCGTTTGGGTTCGTTTGTAAACAGAGATTAATTCTTTAATATAAGAAGAGCTAGATGGTTCAAAAAAGTTCATACAAAAGAGAGCAATTTTGTATTCTATCCTTGCCTTTACAGGCAGCCAGTAAAGAGTTTTTTTAATTTTCCCTGGTGCTATCACAAGTGATTTTCTAAGATAAACCTTTATAATAGTTTTAATGGATTCTAAAGGCAAAAACGATTTCATTCTATCAATTCTTTGGAAATTCATTATTTTAATTGTATTATTAATTTTGTCCTCCATAGTGAGACTGCTGTCCAAAAAGACTCCCAAGGTTTTTTTGCCTTGGCTGACAAAGGGATGGTAATGTCAGCAATATTCATAGTCGTCATGTCAATTTGTTTCAAATTTGATTCTATCAAACATAAAAGCACTTCAGTTTTATCATCGTTAAATTTCAACTATTTGTTTTCATCCAAAACCTTGCCAAAAATACAACAGTTATTAATAGTCAGAGAAAGAGATAAACAATAAATCCCAATCGCAATATTTTGCGTCATAAAGGTTCAAGTACTAAAGAAGAGAAATCCGACCATAACTCAATTTTGACAAAATAGTTGAATTTTTACTTAAGACACTCATAGCTCAAAATTGTCTAGTAATATTTCAATACAGAGAAAGATTTTTTAAGTATTTGATTTTTCTTAGGTGGAGACGTTAAACTTGGTATAACTTATAGTAATAATAATTCCAGCACAGAGGCTGGACCCTACACTATGATGTGATATAAGGGAAACTGATAACAAATAAAAAACAAACCCAATCCTTACGTAAATAAATTCAGCGTCCTCCGTTATTTTGCCTTTTCTTTTCGTTTTCTTTTGCATTCGTCCTGTCAAGGGATCCACCTCTGAGAGAGAGAAAAAGTGGAAAAAATCAAAACAAGTAAATAAACAATGCCTTGAAGTGTTTACAAATAACACATTTGTCTATACTATAGGGAGCAAGGGAGCATTTGAACCAATTAACAAAATAGAAGGACTAGTATTTATTGTATTGTGGTGTTGGTTACCATTATAGTGATAGTTAGAGGAAAACGAAATCAAATCTTCATGCAGCCTTCATTATATTCGTGTTGTTAGGTGACATGTAGTATGCAAAGAAAAACAATCAAATTGACTACCAGCAAAAATTCCAGCCAAAAGGCCAATGTCAGATTCAGGCCCTTGATGGAAAAGAAATATGAATGGAACTATTTAATTCAATTACCCCGAATTACAAATGAATAAATGAAAATTTGAAATGGATTTATCTGTCTGTGTGCTTCGTCAAATTTCAGCTTTTTTCCTAGCATCTTTACATTTTGAGGGTAGGAGTAGGTCTATGGGAGCCAAAGATTTAAATGGAAATGGTAGCATCAAAATGAATAACCTTTTGACTATTTCCCACTTCAGAATAACTGAAGTAGTTGTGAAGAATGCTGATTATTTCTAGACTTTTTATAATATTCAGAATCAATTTCTAATTCTTTCCTGAAATTCAGGAATATAACTATAACTTCTGTTGTACTCAATGATTCACTTTATTCTTAATCTAAAACAATTATCGTTTAAATTTCACAATATTCTCTTATATCAGAAGGTTGAAAATTATTGATTCAAATGATTTTTAGGATAACTCAATTTTCATAAAATTTTACAGATTCAGCTTATTTAGCTAATATCTCGGCTCAACCCCCTGTCACCATGCAGCAGGTTAATCTACAGATGCTCACATATATCATTAATTTTCTTTCTTCACAGCTATCAGTGCAGAAGGCGAATTAGAATTTGAATCAACATGCATCACCTATAATCTTAAACACAGATAATAAAATGTATGAATTAGATAGTTAATTTCAAAAGTGATATTTTTTTCTCTCAAAAATACACTGCATAACATGTATCAAATCTGAGCTTGAATTTGAATGAATACCATCCTCAGAGTTGGAGTAATGGTTTTACAACTGAGTAAAAAAGAAAGACCTGTGGAGTTATTCAGCTCTGAGAGCCCGGATTCAGGTTCAAGTGACTGAAGCCACTTTCTAGATAAGATGCTAATCTATATCACAGATTACTCCTCATTACTACTACCCATTTCTACACCTGGGTGCAGTAAGGAAAGTTGTGGTAGGATTTGAATCCAGGATCCATCCATCACGAGTTCAAAGCGCTAGCCGTTACACCACCGGTACTACATCTAAGGGACTGATTCTTCTCCCGTTGACACACAGTAATGAATAGGTAAGCTATAAATGGATGGATTGATGGAAAGATAAATGAATATATTTTATGTATGAATGGGTGGATAAGTAGATGGATGGATGGATAGATAACAGATGTATGTATGAATTGCTGAATAGGTAAATAGATGGATGGATGGATGGTAAGCTATTGGACGGGCAAACAAAAACATACGATGAAGTTGAGAATATGAATCAAAGGTTTAATTATTTCAATGATCTTTTCATCTGAAGTCTAGCAACTTCATCTCTCTTCTGAGCTTGTATTGTCTTACTCTTTAGACAAAAGGGGTGAGCAATTCATGAATAAAAACTAAATCATATAAGTCCAATGCCAATAGCTATCATCTGTGTAACACAAACATCTCTCTCTCTGATTTAAGATTAGTTGAGTGTAAGATATTAAAGTGAGCCAATGTGCTTTTTAAATGATCCAAATCACAACAAAGTTTCACTTTCACACTATACTATGAAAAAAATGGAAAAATCATTTCAGTTGAGAAATCTTCTTTAAATGAAAATAAATCCAGGACATGTACATTGATGCAGAGTGACTCTCAATGCAATGACAAAAATAAAGGTAAATTTGTATTAACTTTTCACTAGTTATTTTACAGAGACTTGGTTGTATCATTTTTTTCTTTTAACATTTCAATAGAACGCATTCCTAAGTTTTGTTGCTAACTGGGTGCAAGTGCAAAAGACAAGTGATGTACAGTGATGTAAGTGTGATTAGATCCTCTTCACATCTAGTCAAAAATTAGATCTACCTTAGATCTTGTTCAGCTTGTTTCAAAATTTGGACAAAATCAAAAGCATCGGGAACTCGAAATTCAAAAGCCAAATCGGAGGAGGAAATACAGGATCCTAATTTGAAAATTAATGATTGCATTAATGTAGCACTTATCCATGATCTTTGCCATGCTCTAAGTGCCTTACAATTACAATGGTATATTTGATATTGGTATTGTACAGCCCTGAAAAGAAATATAATTAATTTGTGTTGATACTTTTTTTAAGCAAAATCTAACGGCATTGATGATATACAGTATTACCGCTTGTAAAAGTCATTTCTAAACACCACATTTCAATGCTATTTAGGTACAGTTAACAATCATAGACTAACTAAAACTAGGGAAGAAGAATGAAAAAATGTATTCAGTACAAATGCAATATATATAAACAAGCAAAGGCTGCTAGAAGCTGAAGAGTAAATCAAAGCAGGTGGTGAAAATGGAAAAGAAAACGAACGTTTCGGGTTACCCCTTTCTCAACAGACAACAGACACAAAACAAAAAAACAAAAAACACTAAACACGAAATGCAATGGAGTTGATACAAAGCTTTTCCATTTTCACCACCTGCTTTGATGTATATATCATGCAAGTGATCTTTGTCTACTTTGAGAGGAAAAATGGTTTTGAATTTGGAACGATAAAAACTGAAAACGGGGTAAAGAAGGCTGAAAAATTAATCTTTCTATGAAAAAAAACCTCGTCCCCATGTTTTAAGTCATACAGAGTTAAGAAAAAGTAAGACAAAAATAAAATAGTTTAGAACCCACCAGGAACACCAAACAACAGACCTGTAAATGGCCCTTCACAAAATTGTCTGAATATTTTCCACAATTCAAGAAAGGGATTATACAATTGACTTTCAATAAAAACACAAATTTATTTTCTAATGTTTAGAAAAGCAGTCCCTAATATGAGATTGTCTGAAATCAGACAATTGGCTGAAGATTTACAGGTCTGCTTCAACCACCCAAAGAAAACCAAGTCATGAATTTACAATATTTACATTGTGCAGGCAAGACAAATTTTGATGGAATTGTAACAGGTAGAAAACAAAAATAAAAAAACAAAAGAACAAATATATTACACTAAAACAATCAACCTTATTCTCTTTTATGAATTAAGTTTACTATTATCTGCAGTGCCATTCTGTGACTGTGCACACTAGTTGGTGTGAGTGGAGTTAGTGAGGGATGTATTAGAAACTACCATCAAAAATACATATCCATGGTCATTTGTTGGCAGTGACACAATTCACCATTATTTGCTACAGTCTATGGAGTGTCTTCACTGCCTCAATAAGTGGCCATGGACATGCTGCCAGCCAATCCCAAGAAGTCTAACAGTACTCACCGTATTCTCCCTCACTATCCGCCTCATTTCCGTCCTTCATTCGAGCTTTTCTGATTGATAGAGAGAGGGAGAGAGAAGGGATAGAGAGAGTAATGGAGAGAGAGAGAGAGAGAGTAAGGGAGAGAGAGAGAGATAGAGAGAGAACAAGAGAGGTGATCAGCTTGTCCATTCTATCCAGATCGATGGTTTAGATAAATTTGCACATTAGTATAGTGGACAAACATAGATCTTATCATTCCAGATAGCCTGCAGTGTTTCTCTCATTTTTACATCTGAGAGGCAACACTAAGTAGGCGAGATACAAATTTGTTTGGTTAGCAGCTGAGTACTGCGTCCAATGTATTGCCCATAGCGCCATTCAAGGATGGGCACCTGCTTGCTGTAGCTCCTGATCCATAGTACTTCCCGGCTCTGTGTTTTGTCAATGGTGGTTATCAGGGCGGGGCATCTGCCTCGTTCACCATTTAAGACTTGGTGTGGAGCTGGGTGCAGACAATGCTAACGCAGTACAGTGCATGCCGCCTAAACGCACGCCATCTGAAAGCACGATTCGCCTAAATAAACGCACCACTGGTCTGACGGGATTTATTTCCTATATAAAAGACATGTATAAATGCACACTCACTTCGCCTAAATGCACGCTCGTATTTTCGGGAAGTGACAAAAACCCCTTTGCAATATGCAATAAACCGACTTCCAATATGATTATCGCACCAACTCGCACCCAGCGAAAACACTATACTATGCTATGCAGTAGTAGTAGAGCACAGTGCTTTTTGCATGGGTTGGAAGGGGACGATAGTTTATCCCTTGTTTTCTGCCCCGTGTTAGCTACTCCCCTGGTAGGTGGGATAGAGCACCTAGTCCTATCGGAGACTGACAATAAACTATGGGAACCTTTGGCAGTTTAGACTCGAAAAGAGAAAAATGCAATGGTCGCTGACCCGGCAAAATTAATCCCAAACAAAAGGCTTTTGGGGCACATTAGCCAATCTTTTGCTTGTCTCAGTCTCTTGATCCATAGTAATAGTAATTCCAGCTTAGGTCCTCGAAAAGTTGGTCTTTTATCGTGATGCAGTATAAAGGGTATAAAGTTTGATATTATTTTCCAGCGCTGAAGATTAACATTTTCTAATATTTATTTTAACACGGTTAATCCAATGCCTAGTCCCTTTTCTTACAATATACACTACATGGAGTGTGACAGCGTGCTGTTGTGCTTCATAATATGCATGTACGATATAGATATCGCCTATAGTATTGTTGTTGTTAGTCTGTTGGTGACCGGTTAACGTAGTTAAATGTACACATAATTGAACACTTCGCTTAAATGCACAGTTCGTCTAAACGCACGCTAATAGAGCCTCCCGGTGACCTTGCGTCTAGGCGGTATGCACTGTATAAAGCATTGTATCTGTATCTGTATCTGTATAGTTCTCCAAAGTATCTCACAAACGAGCAATTCTTATGGAGGTGTGTGAGGCTCTGTAAGCCAAAAGAGCGGTTTTGAATTTGTCACTGTCCGAAAATGTTACTACTGAGTTTGGGAGTTTGTTCCAGTCACGAATGGTTTCTTGTAGAAATGAATGTTTGTAGATGTCTGTTTTGCATGTTGCATAATTTAGAAGTCTAAGAATAATTTAGATTATAGAATCAAATTACTTTTTTGATGAAATATAATACAGCATGAAAGTAAGTTGCAATGCTTACGTTCAATTCAAAAAAAAGTTTAGAAGTGTGAAGACTGAGAATATAAATTGATGTCCTCTAAATTTTTGTCCTATCCATAATTTCCACAAAAATTCTCACCTTTGATACACAGAGCAAAACATAACTAAATAAACAACAACATGAAGGGTTCCGTTCCAAAACGATATATATCCATTTTTCATAAACTGAGAAAAAGGGCTTTTTCTAAATAACAAGAAACGTTTAATCTTTTCAAAATTGTTATGGTATAGATATACTTATAGCTATTCATAACAACATTTAAAAACACCTGTTTGTTGAAATCTAAACATTGTAAATATAAATCTAGAGCGGGTAATAAAATGGGTTTCATGCCAAAACGATATATATCCAGTCATGACTTTCATTCTAAAACGATATAATATATCCAAAGTAATTGCCCAAAACGAGTGTTTGATTCAAAAAAAATCTTTTTCTTTTTTACATGATGTAAAACCTAAATGAAATGCAAGTTGACAGGCCCACCTTCTATTTTAATGATAGAAAGGGTAAAAGAACTTTTCGGTATCCCGTTCTTTAATTTAGCCATCAATAAAAGCAAAATATTTTGTTCTTTATCTGGGTTCAGTTAATTGTTAACTTAAGCTGAATAGTCAACTATCATAAATTGGTTGCTATTGATATCAGCTTAAACAGCTATTGCTTTTGGAAACCAAGAAATGAGGCTGTCAAAACATGTCTTGTGACAGGTGTCAAACTGTATTTTGGTTTTCGTAGTGAGCAACAGACACTGTGGCCACTCTCCAGCTATCCCATTGTTCGGGTCGAGTGCGGCAAGGAATCTTGCCCAATGAAAGCAATGCAGCCTGAAGGTTGGGGCGGGACTTAAACCCAAAATTTGATTATGTAACAGGGTATAGAGTTTCCTACTTTCGTCTCTCTGATTGGTTGAATGGATATATCTCGTTTTGTGGAAGTCAGCTGGTTTATATCGAGGGCCGCAACGTAAACTATAGTAGCTATGAAACCCACTGTTTTCAAAATTTTGCAGGATACGAAAAAAACTGCAAATTTTCTTCAATAATGTTTCAAATTTCTTTATTTTGACATAAAGAGTAATGTATATGACACACCATACGTTGGTGGTAATTTTTATTTTTTATTCCAATCAATTAACTTTTTATTAAACATACGATAAACTTCATCTTGACTTTCCACGTGTAAACTATTGTAAGTCAGGTTACGATTGGAAAAATTGAAGGAAGGCCACAAGTAAACAATCGTAACTTTAACTTTCGATAGTTTACGTGGAAATGTCATTGGACTAAACCCACAGACACGATAAAAAATACAGTACAGTAACAATACATAATGAAAAATTGTACGTGATGATTACAATATTGGTTAAGGTATTTACATAGTAGATATGGAAATATAATGACACATGTTGAAAGATCGTTATACACAAAATAGAGAACGGTAGTGATTCAATTGATTTATCAATGGTTAGGTTTTGTCTTAAGCAAATTGAAAAATTGATGGTGAACTTTGGGTATGATTAGAGACTTGCACAGAGATTGTAAATCATTGTATTCAGTTGGTGATGGTCACCATCAAAATCATATAATATCAACCATGCCTGAGTTGTCATAGTTGAGATTCATAGATTTAATATGAAGCCATTTAATCTTTTGTCTGTCATCATTGAGATCAAAGTTTTTTAGATTTGAAGATATTTGCTTAACATTGTAAAACACACTTTCATCTAGCTCCTTGACAGTATACTTTGGCTTTGTCTGTTTAGAAACACTCATAATACCAGCCCAATGTGGGGTAGTATAAACATCCAAATGTCAACTCACTTTTTGAGGTGTGTGTGTGTGTGCGTGTGTGTGTGTGTGTGTGTGTGTGTTTGTGTGTGTGTAAGTATGCGCGTGTATGTTTGCGGGAAAGTGTTATTATAAGTAATATTATTGTTATTACCAATTTCAAAATAAAAATACAATTATTTTTATAAAAAACTCACTTGCTCTATTGTAGCATGGATTCTATCATTCTCATTCTTGCTTCTTATGAAAACATTATGTTCAATTTCTTTGAATCCATATTTATTCAAAGCATACCACAACATGGTTGAAAAATATTTGTTCCTGTTTTGGCCACCACAAGACTCAGAATATAATAGCCTCATATGAATCACACCTCTTTTACTCATATTCTCCAGATTATGATTAAACATACACAAACTGATTTCATAAGAGCCTCTCGCTGCTATTCCCTCATGCCAAAATTGCAAAATTGCCCAGAACCAAGGTCAAAAAGTGACAAATTATAAGTATTGAGTTTCCTCACCTCTTATAATAGAGACTAGAAGCACTGGAATGAGGAGTCATCTTCTAATTCTTGTAGGTCAAAACAAAGGGACAGTATATCTTTATCATTTCTGCTTTCCTTTTATCTTTGTGATGGTCAGAATATTGTTTTTCCTGTTCTAATCTCTGTTCATATGCCACACAAAAGTCACATCTATCTTTGCTGGGGTTGTGAAACCCATGATTAAATTCTGTTCAAAAATGTCACAGTATGTCGTAGAACAGGCTGGCTGATCTCCCTCCTCTCTATGCTTCTCTTGGTACAGGCGATACACTGTGGCGAGGTTTAACAATGCTCCAAGGTACCTCCTCTGGGAGTCTTTCCTACAGTAATGACTCTCCACAGTGGGGAAAGACAGAATGTGCTCTTTTATCTTATAATATGTTTCTTGTCTTCTGATGACTTTGTTAGTTTGGAATGTCTTCCACGGAAATCAGACAGTACATGCCCACCTTCGTCCAATTTACTCAGAGCGTGTAGACAAATTGCTCACTGATACCAAGAGTGTGCGTGAAAAAGATCGGTCAAAATGAAAATGTTGGCCGTCAAGATGGAATTCTCCCACCAAAATGTGCAATATCATTGATTAGCAGCATGATGGGCAGTTGAGGGAATCTAGAGAAATCTCGGACTCCATGACCGTAATGTTGAATAATACTGAAAATGGCGTATATATCGTTTTGGAATGGAACCCTTCATATTACTATCACTATTATGATTTTATTCCATCTCTTGGTAAAAACGAAAGATTAGAAAACTTAAAAAGCCATGTCAG
>JAULCB010070156.1:0-10450 GCA_032358575.1 Dendronotus rufus | reverse complement strand
ACTACTACTACTACTACTACTACTACTACTACCACTACTACTACTACTACTACTACTACTACTACTACTACTTCTTCGACTACTACTACTTCTGCTACTACTACTACTACTACTACTACTACTACTACTACTTCTTCGACTACTACTACTTCTGCTACTACTACTACCACTACTACTACTACTACTACTAATACTACTACTACTACTACTACTACTACTACTACTACTACTTCGACTACTACTACTTCTGCTACTACTACTACCACTACTACTACTACTACTACTACTACTACTACTACTACTACTTCTTCGACTACTACTACTACTACTTCTTCGACTACTACTACTACTACTACTACTACTACTACTACTACTACTACTTCAACTACTTCTTCGACTACTACTACTACTACTACTACTACTTCTGTTACTACTACACTCCGTCCAAGACTCTGAGAATGAGATTGAGATTGAGAATGATACTCATACTACTTAATTCATTACGGTCCAGTCATAGCGTGAGTGGCCAGCCAACATGCATTGCCATGTCGTCAGTGCTCACTCCTGAGGGATTAAGTAAACAAATCATACACCGCGCAGAGTTGATGGAGAAAATAAACAATGTCGTATTTGGAGGTGTTCAAGTAGTGTGGAAATGGACAAAGAGCTTGATGGGTGGTGGTAGAATTATGTTTATTGATGGTTCTGTATCCGATTCAGACAGCAAATATCATGGTGTGCTTAAAGAAATAGAATGAATATACTATTATTAGTACCCTCATGTTCACTATTATAGTTTGATTCAAAAATAATAAACAAGAATGTTGAAATCTATTAAGACGTGTAGTCAATAACAGGAAGGATAATACTATAGCCTTAATGATGACGTGTGATATCACTACTTCTCTTGGAAAACGAATTAAAAAAAGAAAAGAAATGAAACAGTAGTGAAATGCTAATGATATCGTCATATTGAATGAGAGTTTGAAGCAGCTAGACGTCTGTCTCGAATCCCATAGAATACAGTTCATGCTATTATTGTCTCAGACCCCCGTGCTAATCTTTCAAATGGCCAAGACCACCATTGGATTTTCACGAGCGATTTCCCCCGTCATTTGGTGTCAGGGCGATTCTTCCGCTCCAGGTTAACCTCCTCCTCCTAAAGGCCCTCCAACTCCTCGGTGCATTTCCTCTTCCTGCGGTGGCGGCGGCCACTTTGAATCGATCGATGGACGCGATGCCAGAGTCTGGTGGTGCCCGGAGACCTCGATCAAGATGGCGGCCAGTAGACACGTGGTCTTGGTAGCAGGTTTCCTGTATTTTTCTTGAAGATTAGTGGTAACTTGAATTGCTTTTAAAATGATATAATTTGATAATGGCATGGACACGTGAAGAAACTGTATATTTTTTGTTACTTGTGAATAATGGGGAACACAGCGACATTTTTTTAAGCGAGCGTGGAAACAAATCAAATAATTAGTCAATACTAAGTAGAATTAATTTAAATAAATGTAAAGACCATAACAAATACAATATACATATTATTATAACGACTGAACAGTGAAATACATTATGTACCCCCAACCACCAACCCTATGCCATTCCGTCATGTAGCCGTACCATTGAAATGAATAATGTAATTTATCAAGTGACTGTTAGATCAAGACGTATCTGAATCTATCTACAGAATAATTTACAGCAATAACGCCACAAACAATGTCAGAGTTGAAGGTGTAAAGATCCCATCCAGAGAAAAGTGATTGCTGTGAATTAGTCCGTAGATAGACCATTATCCATTTAACTCTCATTAATAATTTGATAAATTACGGGGAAGAGGAATGACAGAGAACGATCGTCAGTGTAGAATGATATAACGACTGTAATACGGATTACCTCAACTTGAGCACGAACCCTAATACTGTTATGATACCTTTACTAATTAGCTCGAGTAGCTGACAACAGACCGTCCGATGGTTCTAAGTGGCTTCTAATTCCTGAATCGTCGTCGTTAAATGCCGTGATAATCTCTCCCCTCCCGTGCAGTTTCTTGACACTTCATGGCGAATGATTACACACCTCGGTTGCCTCCCCTCAGCGGGAGTTCATTCCCTTTGCATCACACTACGGCATCTCCGAATCTCAGCAGTTCTCGTCATGTCAATACTAGGACAGAGAGATTCTCTGATATTCTTGAGTAATTGCTTTCGCCGTACTTCTATAGAACTTCTTGAAGAAGAAAAAACGTCTAATGTTTACATTCCAGTCACGTGTCGTTAACTCTCCCTCTCCTCACCTGTCGGCCATCTCGTCCTCCTCGTGCCGTGGCGGATAGCGGGCGCTACGCTCCTCGTCTTATCGAGCCAGTTCGCACCCCGTGGCGCTAATCCCAGGAGTGACAAGGCTGACGTCACGGGGTGCTTGCCCGGCGTTTCACGGCATGTCTCGCGTACTCCTCGAATACGCCCCCTCGCAGAGTGCCAAGATGGCTGACTGGAATTTCGATCTGGTGTTTATAACACGTCTTATCAGATTGTCTTCGAGTCGTTGTAACTCGTACTGTCGTAATGGTTTTCGCAGACTCTCCAGAAGGGATTGGATCAAATCTTTTACGGTACGCGACACCGCGTTATGTAAGCGTAAGTCTGGGGGAACCACTGGATGGAGTTATCTTTACGGATTTATTGATCGGTTCCTGATAAGATACGGGAACTCACCGATACATGACATTACAAAACCAAACTCTCGAGGTTTTGATAAGGGGGCGCAAATTGTTGGTTTCGGATTTGCCCTGGCAGAAAGGTGCAACGTACGCCACAGCTATTGAAATGTTATCGTTTCTTTTAAATCACTTAAATATACACGACTACATATCCAATGCATTTATCTTTATGCATGCATTCTTGCATTTTGATTTTATAATAGCACGCCTTTTGAACTTTTATGCCAGTGTTTATGTCATTCCGGAAATTGAATTCTGGCCTCTCCGGTTTGTCCCTAGAGATACGCCTATCCAGCCGCAATGAAGCAGATGAGACAACAACTTGATCTATAGTAATATTACGATAACAATAGCATTGCGTTAGTAATCTATTCCGGCAATACACTGGTCATTGGACTATTCATTAATAAATAAAGATTGTTCATGTCGTAATAATTTTGTTTTGTTCTATGGGACAATACAAATGGAAATTGATTATAATATAACTGATGCCTGTTGACCACTAGAACCAAATCAAGCTAACCTATTGTATAGACAACAAAGATGATCCTCAATATTGCGGACCTGTGCGTGCTATCATATTGCTATCTTATATTCTTCTCTACGCTTGAATGCAGGTACACATGGCAGGTACTGTACTTATCTATCGACCATGTCATTTAATGTTAGATTATGAAAATGAACGTATTCACGGCTAAACTCTTCTAATTAAAACATAATAATGTTATGATTATATTATTTTTCCACCACTACATTTTGGTATCATGATGATACATAAACGGAACAAGAATAAAGTCACGAGCACAAAAAACAAAACTCCAAGACGCCGAGGCTTTATCAAAAGCTCAGGTGCAAAATACACATTAGAGGAAACCGGTAAATGAATAAATAATTCGTAAGAAATCACAACGACAGGAAACACAATCTCAACAATATCAGATCATAATACAGATTTATTATCGTATCAGCTTTTACCACATCTGTACACACATAAAAAGTATAATGTTTTCTTGAAGGAGAATAAACACATCTTATCTTATCTGACTGTAAATTTTCTGTGCCTGCGTAACGGATCATCCCGTGTACGGCCAGATAAAACGGGAGTCATTTAAAATGATTTTGTCACAATTCCGTCAGTTAAAGCCATCAACAGTCCACCCTCCCCCATCCCGTGCGATAACTGGGGGTAGTGCATGACCCGCTAATAACTTTAACAACACAGTCTCTCTCTCCTCTCCCTCCCTCTCTCTATCTTTTATGGTCGCAGTTAATAAGGGTATCTCTCTCTGGTAAGGATGTGATTATTTTCGTGTTTGCTATGTATATCTAATATTATTTCCGAGCCAAATGACTCCAATGCTTATCGCCCTCCGACACACGCACAGCGCACGTCCTACGAGTTAGCTCACCATTAATGATTCCCCCTCCCCCTCCCCCTCCCACTGGCCTCGCTCATCTTGGTATATCGTTACTATACTAACACTATCATAATTCTCCTTTGAAACGCCAACCCACACGTCGTCGGTTCAAATGGTATCATTATAATTGTGTTTAATAGCTTTCTAAGTATGCCATAATATTATTCATGTTATTTAGTTTTACCATAGAGTACTGCGAACTATGCTAGTCTTTGCATCTAGAAGTTAGCAAAATTATTGAGAGAAATAGATTACTACCTCCAATGATGGTGTGGGGATGGGGGGGGGGGGATGTTAATTAGTTGTATATTATTATAAAGAAGAATGATTTAGAATTGTCCAGAATTTGACGTTTCGGTGTTATTGGTGTAGCTACCGACGAGGTCGTCACAATGGACACTCGGGGCAAAGACGATAACCACGCCACCGACGCCATGACCAGAATCTTAAAGTCTCTCCCTTTATCCCTGTCTTTGCCTTATCTCTCTTACTCTCTCTGTCTATCTCTCTCTGTCTCTCTCTCTCTGTATGTCTGTCTGTCTCTATCTCCGTCTCTCTCTCTCTCTCTCTCTCTCTCTCTCTCTCTCTGTCTCTGTCTCTCTCTCACCCTCTCTCTCTCTCTCTGAATATGATAATGATGGTAATGATAGCAATATCGATAATCATGACAATGTTTTGAAATTAAGAGAAATAATGCTAATACCTACATAAATGTTTTAAGTTTCCATTCCCAATATACTTTACTATGTTTTTAGATCTTTAAAGGGGTAACCCGAAACGTCTAGTGATTTTTACTGTCCCTTTCCATTTTCACCACCTTACTTACTTGCTTTGAGTTATTACATAAAATAATAATTGTTTTCAAATGTCTCAACAATATGGCTCCTGATTATTTATCAAATAGCTTTTAACCATATTATATATAGTCCTTAGTAGTAGTAGTAGAGAATGCTTCGATCTTCAAATGACTCAAATATTCTTGTCAGACCAAAGAGAAACTATAAATTTGTTGGATGTAGGTCGATTTCATACATTGGACCAGACTTTTTGAACAAATTACAAAAAGATTAGGGATAATGATTCTTTACTTTCTTTTAAGAAGCAGCTGAAATGCCATTTTTTGCTGCTTAGCATATTATGTTGAGTGATGTATATATATTTTATGTCTAATTAGACCATGCTGTTATATGAATTGTAACCAGTCAGTTATTATACCAAACTATGTATGTGTAAGATATTATGTATTCTATTTTATGCTGTCATTTCTTGTGCTAATGTTGTCTGATATCCCTTACAATAATATTGTTTTTCTGCCTTTGTATTACTAGCGCATCGAGCACTAACGTGGAGATGCGCTCTATAAATGCTATCCATTATTATCATTATTATTATTATTATTATTATTATTATTATTATTATTATTATTATGAATTTTATGAATTTCTGTTTTAAAAACCAACCAGAGACAGAGACTACTGCAGAAGGAGTCCCTAAAGCTTCAGTCCAAGTCCAAGAGGAATCCCCCACCAGAGCCCAACGGACATCCATCAACCCCAGCCTCCGATCCGAGCACAGCAAGAAACGATAATGATAAGGTCGGCGGGTCTAAAGCGATGTCTCAAAACTCGGAAGAAGAGATAATTATCGACGACGATGACGGAGAGGATTCCGATGACTCGGATTCTCTGAACGGGCCGTTATGATGATGATGAAGGCTATTTGATCTCTCAAAACTCGGAATCCGAGGAAATTTGTTTATTGACGACGATGACAGAGAGGATTCTGATGACCTGAATTCTCTAAACGGGCCGTTGTGATGAGGAATACTGTTTGATCTGGCAAAACTCGTAATCCGAGGAAATTTGATTATTGCCGACGATGACGGTGACGGATAGGATTCTGATGACCTAAATAAATGTTCTCTGACTGAATGGGTGGTTATGATGAAGGGAGGTGGTAGATAGATGGACAGGGAGAAGTAAGGAAGCGATGTCATGACCTTTCACTGCTGAATAATGGAAATTCCATTTTATTGTTATTAAATTACTCATAGTGAGTGAAGTTGTTAGTAAAGAATTATATTATTATATTCGTACTTAATTGTAGAAGTAGTCAATTTGACTATATTTATATATATACATTATTTAGCTAGAACCAATCAAGTAAATCAAGCTGGTGTTTGATTTCAAATAATTTCAAATTTTATTATAATCACGATTTTTTTCACGCGCGTTGAGTTGAGTGGGAAGACCAGTTTTTTTTTTTATCACCCATTGTTGCTACGTAGAACATTTAATTGCTTGACCATTGTTGAAAGCAAGCCCCACCCACTCCTTCATTATCTGATTTATTATAGATTCTGTATGTTTTTGTTACAATAAATCGGTAAGAATCTTATATCTGAATCTGCAATGATAAAAACGGAGTGAAAAGATTTTAAAAGATGGATAACCTATCTACTATTTGTTATCTGTGCAAGAATGATAATTAAATTACTGTCCCGACTTCACCGAGGTAGGTAATTAATATATATATATATATTATGCAAATTATAAATGAATATCCTACATATAGTTGATCATGAACAATATTTTTTCAATAATATAAAGTATTGCTGTTTTGAATATCTATTTTTTCAAACAAAGCCTTGCTTTGACAATAATTATGAATCACCACCGACCCCGCCCTCAGTTTAAAATGGCATGGTTATTGTCGAACTACCTGGTTGGAGTAATAGTTGCCTTTTGCAGATCTAGTCTGCTCAGCTTTTCCTGATGATCGTTTGGGTCATTTATTGCTTTACACAATAGTTCTCTATTTTTTAATGGACATATGAAAATAATGCCAAGTCTCATTTTGGGAAGAATGTGTAGATGATGTATTAGGGGCATTCATTATTGCCTATGGATGTCAAGCGTTAAGCATGATTGTCCACCAAATTGTAATATATATATATGGTTCTTGGGGAAGGAGGAATTATATAATGCAATATTAACAAATAATGAATAATGATGAACATTATATTTTTCCCCTTAGACAATGTAATGTAATGTAATGCATCAAATAGATTGATGTTGCTTATTTGCTCGTACAGTACACCTCAGATAAGGTGTATGGGTCTAGTCGGGGAAATTCGCCACAACCGTCCAGAATCGGGAAAACGAGATCCCTGATACACCAAGCAACTACTATACAATACAAGAAGATGTAAAGTAGGTTACCTCAGACTCAGACTCAGAAAGAAAGACTTTAGATGTATCGTTATTGGGATAATTATAATTAATTCCTAACCCATTGACCTTTGACCTTTGACCTTTCTCGTTGTGTCTATCTGAGGTGTGCTGTGTCATCAGACAATGTTGTTTACTCACCAAGATGCTCAATAACTCGCTTTGTTAAAGGACTGTTGTTACTCAAAGGGAGGCTTTCATACTTTCAAGATTTCGTTGCACAATCAACTATTGCTCAAACTCAAATGTGTTGTTTAAAAACCTCTCTCTACTATTACCTATTCTACTATTTGATGTGTATTTTCATTTCTGCTCAGCTTTGTTTGCTTACTTTAAGTTAAACTTATATTAAAAAACACCCTTACCTGTACTTATAGTATTTATAGTTAGTGTTTGCTACTCTACATACAAAGCTTTCAAAATGTTTATCGGATGATGGTTTTGTTGAAACATGCATTGTTAATGTTAAGTTGTCTTATCTCAGAATATGCGCAATGAAACAATTAATTGACAAAAGAAAGATAGCATTGTGTTATATCTAATTATTTATCATGGGGTTGGTAGCGTAGTGTTCAGCGCATTGGCTCGGGGATCAAAATGTTCCAGGCTCAAATCCTGTATTATGGGTTCCAATGTTGAGTCCTTGGGAAAGACCCTTTACACAACTATTTTCTTGACTTCTCAGGCAGAAGAACGTAAATTTTGTCAATTCAAATGACTTCACTGGCTGCTGTACTGAATGAGATGGCATGGGTTTATAATGCTTTGGCCTGCTAAGGGATAAATTATGTAGTATTGTAAAGAAGCGCTTAGAGCATTTTGATGACTGTGGATAGGCACTTTATTAAGACAATCATTTACAGAATCATTATTATTGTTATTATTATTATCATCAGTATTGTTGTAAAAACCGTTGTTGGCACAAGAGTCACATTTTCGAATACATACTATTTCTTTTTTGTATTCGCTCATAATATTTAATTTCTCAATGAATTTCTTGAGTTTTTGTATTTTTCTAGACATATAAATGAGCTCATAAATCTTTTCTACTTTTCTATTGTTTCACTTCGATCTATCGCGGCCATACAATCCGATAACTACAATCTTCTAACAAGGTGCCCATAAATTTTGTCTGTTGCGAATAACATAAAAATACCATTCATTAACACGCTTTTATGTTCCAAGATGCAATTATTGCTTTTTCTTTTACATGTTCTAGCTGAAATGGAGATATAGATAAATAAATATTGTTTTGTGATTGCTTTGAGATAATAATTAAATAATATTCATTTTCTTGATATTTTTTTCTAAAACAAAGCTGTGATATTATGTACAATTCTATAGCTGATTGGTCGTCTTGGAAACCCACAACACTTAGACTTAGAGATACATCAAATCAATGACTGTGACTGTGATAGTTTTTGAATGTCAACCTATAACTATATTACTATTATATTTTATACATTTTTACATTTTCTTAACAACTTGTGTTTTTTCGTGGAGTTTTATTTATTCATCTCTTTATTCATTTATTTATAAATAAATATAGTTACACAAATTACAAAGTAATCCCGGCATCTCCATAGAGAGGATTCATTTATTTATATATTTTTATCATCATAATTCTTTTTTTATTTTCATTTTTTTTTAGGGGTGCGGGAGAGTAATTTCAAAGATAAGCTTTTAGAAAGAAGATTTTTGAGTTATGTGCATTCATTAATCGTATTAAAATGTTTTGGAATAATATTGTTCTCTTCCTTTTGTTTTTTGTATTACAACAAGTTCTTCAAATATTGACAAATGACTTAATGTGTACAGTGAAAGTCGGATTCAGCGAGGTTGTCGGATTCACCGAGGTTGTCGGGACTGATGACATCATCTCGTTGTCTATCTGCGACCTTTCGTATTATATGTGACGTCGGGTATAACGAAAAGTGGCATACAGGGATTTCAACTGGCCTCGTTGTAGTCGACGTCTCGTTGAATTCGGCGCCCACTGTACACATATAACAAAATTGCCCAAATATTTCAATACATTCTGTAACAACATAGATTTTTACTGGACAATGAGATTAAATGACGAAGGCTCAAAAACTGCTGGTTAAAAATCACATTATTTTATATCTAATGCCTGAATTCACACAAGAATGGAAGACTAGAAACGACTTACACAAACTAACAATAACAGTAATGGGCATTAAAAGTACTTACAACAAACACCATTTGACAGTGACAAAAAATAAAACAAAAGAGAATCTATCACAAATGTCTTTTACACTAAACCACATGATTAAACATATCTATGTATTGCATTATTTATTTTATACCTACTGAACGATGAACAAATGACATTGCTACCGGCACAACTGGAGTCGAGAAAAGACTTACTTAACAACAACATTAAGAAACCTGGTACAAGACCGAGACATAATAACATAGAAACTGGTGAAAAGACATAATATTATTATTCAGAGATGTGATTGGTTAGGACCACCATACCAGCGTACACAATTTGGGGGTAGGCGTCCCTTGTGACTGCGATGCCTTTGTTATTTTATTATTATAATTATTATTATATCTATCTTACAATAAAGTTAGAGAGGGGAGAAAACAGAATAGTTACATCTTTATAACAAAATGGAACGGTTACTTTGGTATTTATTCCAGTTCCAGTGTATCGTTTCTTGACCAGTACCTGTTCTATTAATGTTAATCTACTGTATCCACAAACTCCTCCTCTTCCTCCTCCTCCTACCACTACTACCACTACTACTTACTACTGCTACTACTACTCTTACTACTCCCTTTCCTCCTCCGCCTACTACTACTTCTCCTCCTCCTATTACTACTACTACTACTCCTACTACTCCTCCACCCCTCCCCCTCCTCTCCCTCCCCATCCTCTTTCTCCTAGCTAAAGGCCCCCTAGCTGCGGAATCCGCATCCTCCTCCTCCCCCTCCTCTCCCTCCCCATCCTCCTTCTCCTAGCTAAAGGCCCCCTAGCTGTGGACTCCGCATCTTCCTCCTCCCCCTCCTCCGCCTCATCCCCCGCCTCCTTCGCCTAGCTAAATGTCCCCTAGCGG
>JAULCB010069934.1:0-10452 GCA_032358575.1 Dendronotus rufus | reverse complement strand
AAAACAAGGATTACAGAGAGATCAGAAAGCAGTTAATTATATTGCCATAATAATCAACCAATTGATTGTGGGCAATCGAATGAAGAAGAAGAAGAAGATTAAATTATGACTACAAATCAGTAGAAAAACAAGGATGGATTGAAGCTGAAGTGCCAACTGGCTCTGGCTACTTACACCTTGCTCTCTATCTGTCACTGAATCTTCCCCTATCTTGGGTGAAGTCGACTGACAGAAAACATGAGAGAGAGAGAGAATGGACATTGGCCTTGTCTAGCTTAACCAGTCAGCAACCAGGGAGTGAGCTGTGTTCAGTGATGACATGACAGTGACAGGTCACTGGGTCATGATAAAAACAACTCACCTTCAAAGGGAATCACTACAGGATGGAGAAGAACTGTGAACTTTGAATGAATGCGTTGACTGCAGCTTGCTTCCAGAGTTATTTTGTTTTTTCATGCATAATATTCTTTTGATTTTTCTTTCAGATTGAGCAGTTATGATCTGAACGGAATTAGAATGGCAGTCCTCCGCATTTCAACCACATTATTATTTATCGTCCTTACCTCTTTGGCTGTAGACTGCAGTGCCAAAGGAATGCTTTATCCTCGTGATTCGGAATCAAGAGAGATAAAATTCTTGGATGGCATTTGGAACTTCAGGGCAGACTTTTCACCAACGAGAGATAAAGGATTTGTGGAGAGGTGGTGGCTGC
Organism: Dendronotus rufus; assembly: GCA_032358575.1. NCBI lineage: Eukaryota > Metazoa > Mollusca > Gastropoda > Nudibranchia > Dendronotidae > Dendronotus > Dendronotus rufus. The sequence continues at coordinate 9,740 of JAULCB010069934.1, read as the reverse complement.
AGCCTTTGAGTGCTGTAAGAAAATGTGTATGGTATGAAAGAGAATAAATGATTGATCACCTTCAGCTTTATCACCTTCGTGTTGATTAAAGTTCAAGTACCGAAATGAAGGTTATTTTTCTGGTCGTAAATTTGTTAAATTTGTTTGTATGTCGTCACGCAGTACAGGGTACGGATTGTCGGCCTTAATTTTTCTACAACTCATTAAAAAAGATGTAAAGTTCAAATAGTGGGTGATTGAAAGGAATGTCTATTTTGAATTCTTTCAATCTGTACTATATTATGATCTTAAAATGTGTTGATGTGCCGTGCCCTCTTCAATCTCAGATCGAACAAAAAACTTTTATTTCATTTTATTTCACAGACGGGCCCAGTGATTGACATGCCAGTGCCGTCCAGCTTCAACGACGTGACGGAAGAGAAGTCCCTGAGGGACTATGTGGGCTGGGTGTGGTACGACACCACCTTCTTCCTCTCCACTGACTGGCACACCAAGAGAGTCATCCTCAGATTCGACAGTGCCCATTACAACGCCATTGTGGTGAGTGGAACGCGTTGATTGCTCTCTCCCTTGTGTGAGGTCCAGGCTTCCTCAATAGTGAGGATGGTGGGATGAAAATAGACCCATGAATGTGCAAAGGGTTGGTGTGTAAACTTGCCAAGTTTAGTGAATTTGTCTAAAAAGATTTTGACTTTATAAAGAGGGGAACCTTATTTATGAAATGGAATGCATAATATACACAAGACGATTTCTCTTTTTCTCTTTTTATCAGTGGGTGAATGGTGAAAAGTTGATGGAGCACAGTGGAGGCCATTTACCCTTTGAAGAAGAAGTCAACAAGTTGGTAAATTTCAAGGAAATAAACAGACTGACTGTTGCCCTCAACAACACACTGACCCCCTACACCCTTCCCCCTGGCAAGATACAGTATGAATCTAATAAATCCAAGTAAGAATAACAGTTTGAAGTTGAAAAGTATCAAGGTTTATTGCATATAAATTGTAGGTATGGATGATATTGATATTATTTTATAGAACAATTCTATTTGAATTCTGGATTTGTCTCAATGCGTCTTTCCTGTAGATGCTATAATTTATAATTATATAGGACATCCTTACTTACTTTTCTCTCACAGATTGAAGGTTTGATGGGGAGTGCCCTGAGTAGTGGATATATATATTTTTTATTTTGTTCACCTTCTCTCGTCTTATCTTTGTTAGTTTACTGCGTATTTTCCCAGATATCCACCGGGTTACTTTGTTCAAGAGCTTCAGATGGATTTTTTCAATTATGGCGGCATTCATCGCCATGTCCGCTTGTACACGACCCCCACCACCTATATCGATGACATCACTCTCATCACGGACGTTTTGGATGACAACGGTAAAGGAAGGAATAAATTATTGCTGCTTTAACCCTATTTCTTCACACGTCAGAGTCATGTTTATAATTTAATTTGGGCTCTAAAATCGTTAATTTTTCACGTACAAGGCTGACATTTTTTTACTTTTCCAAAATATATACGTTTTTTATTTACCGGTCCAAATAAGAGTTCTCTCACGTGTATAGATTGTTCACATCTTATATGGCAGCCTAGAATTTAAGATTTAATTCACACCACATGACTAGTAAAGAGGAAACAACACTGAAGCATCATCTGCTTTACAACACTGAAGCATCATCTGCTTTTTCCACAGGTCTGGTCGGCTATGACATCAGTGTGGCTGGGTCGAGGAACGGTACAGTGACAGGCTTGGTCGAAGTCTTGGACGCAAATGGAAGGATCGTGGCTTCAAGTACAAAACTATCTACAAGTACAATGCTGAAGATTCACAGTGCCAATCTGTGGTGGCCGTATGGGATGAATACGTCTGTTGGTTATTTGTATACCCTTCAGGTGATTAGAAGAACTTCTTACAAATTTTGTTATCAGTTTATACCTTTCTTTACTATCTACTGATTAGTGTTAAAAAAGAGTCAATTCTGAATCTTCTTTTTACAAAGCCAATTTCACATTATGACACGTGTAGCTTGCCTAGACATTGCACAAGTATTACTTGAAGCACCTTCTGGTATGTTTTATATTTTACAAGTTTTTATCAATTTGATCAAAATGAGTGAAATAAGAACCGAAAAAAAAAGACAAAAATGTTATCTACAATTCAACTTAAGATAGAAATTTTAAACATTAGAAATTCAATAGAAGAATTCTCTCGCCTTAGGTGACTGCAAGCGGCGACATCTACCGCCTACCCTTTGGAGTGCGGAGCTTGGAGGTCACTGAAAACTCTTTTCTCATCAACAGCAAAAAGTTCTACTGTCTAGGGGTGGGCAAGCATGAAGATTCTGATGTGAGTTATCTTTCTTTTTGTTTGTTTGTCATCTTGCAAAATCATATCTTAAATTTCATTTGCTTCAGTTTTTGTTCACTTTATTATGCTTCTTTTGCTGTTTTTTTAATGTCTTTGTTAATGTTACATTTCACCATAGTTTCTTAAGAATAAGATGTTGATTTTTAAATTCTTGTCAAGTATTTCATGATGTAACAATGATTTCAAATAATGACCTTTCTGAACTTTCTAATAATTGTTGTCATCAAATCTTTTTTGTGCTTTTTCATACCGGTATCTTAGAATATTCAAAATTTATATATGAGTAATTAGTTTTGCAGGACTCAGCTGTAGCTGTTAAGCAAACTGCGAGGGAGAAACTTGGAGTATGCTAAAAAAATAAATGTGGATTTATTCCAGTCCTCGTCTTTGTATAATATACAGACTCACTGGCTGTACATGATTTATCCCTCAGGAGAGACACGATGTAACGATGTACTCCCCACAGCTATGTTAAGGCCCCTATTTCTCACAACAGAGTCATGTTTTTTATTTGGGCTCTAAAACCGTTAATTTTTCATGTAGAAGGCTTGTATTTCACCATTTTCTAGCTTTAGGTGTCAACTACAGACTATAGTACAGCAGGCTTTTTTCGCTAGTCCTGTGTGCCCGTCGTAACCAAGTTCCATTGTACTATCGTTATCATTGACAGCTTCGTGGGAAAGGCCTGGATTCCGTTGTTATCACCAAAGACTTCAACATGCTTCGGTGGCTGGGGGTGAACTGTTTCCGTACGTCTCATTATCCGTACGCCGAGGAAATCATGCAGCTGGCAGACCGACAGGGAATAGCTGTGATCGACGAGTCACCTGGTATCGGCATCAAATATGCGTAAGGGGCATACAATGGTCTAGTGGTCGGTTATTTGGATGTGTTAGTGTTAGTAGGATGTTGATGATATTCTGTTACCTATGTACTTGGTTTATTTTTATATTTGTATATATGTTAGATATGATGTCAATGATGTTCCATGATATGTACTTGTTCTTGATGTAACTCTTTTCACACAAACAATCTAATTCTGTTTCTCATCTTTTAACTAAAACTATCATCTTACTTTTTCGGCACTGATATGATCAGGTCAAAGTGCTGTAAAACTCAAACAAACAAACTGACTTATTTTCAGGGAGATCATAACATAATTTTTTGTCACAATGAATTATTTATTATCACTGTTTAAAGTTTACCACCAAATGTTGTTGCGTGACAAAACATATTCAAAGATGCGATTAGGGCCACTATATCAGCGCACACAGTTTAGGGCAAGTGTCCCTTGTGACTGCGATGCCTTTATCATTGCTATTATTACTTATCATGAACATGGTTATAATTATAATCCTTTTGGTAATTGTCCCATTCCAGCAGCAATATGGGCCCGGTTTCCCTGCAGCACCACCTGGCTGTGATGGGTGAGATGGTACGCAGAGACAAGAACTATCCCAGCGTCATCATGTGGTCTGTGGCCAATGAGCCGGGCAGCGAACTCCCGCAGGCTGTCCACTACTTCAAGTAGGGTGGGCGAGTAGAATGGGTGGGGAAATTGGTGTACACTGGTCCTAGTATTTCTTACAGTCTTTTCATTCTCGCCCTTGCATCCACCTCAATTGCCCAGAACTGAACCCAAATCACTTTGAGTCGAGTCGCCTTCGATGGACGATGTTTATATTTACTTTTTTTCAACCTTTGAGACTGGGCATGGAGCCGGGTGCCAATGCGGTGAATCCAGTATAGATATGAATATAATAATATGGCAAAGGATAACAAAGCAAAACTATATATTCTTTTTCCACTCAGTTGTTTATTGATCCTACAATGTCTATATTGCTGACTATTGTTTGCTTCAGGACAGTGATTGAGCACACGAGGGAGCTAGATGTCTCCAAAAGACCCATCACTTTTGTCTCTGACAAGAGCTTTGAGAGGGACCTTGTGGTGAGTCAGAAGAAATGAATTAATTTTTTTAATGAAAAATTATCTTTTATTTATCATTTTTGTAACCTTGTTTGATTGATTATGAGCGATTTTGCTTATTTTTTTATCAGATCAGGTGTACAATCTTTGTTCCATATTTATATTTCAGGTACCTTATGTGGATGTAATTTGTATGAACCGTTATTATGGCTGGTACAAGAGTACAGGTCATTTGGAGGTCATAGGACTGCAACTTCTCCGCGAACTTGAAGGTTTTAGACATCACTACAGGAGTAAGCCGATTATCATCACCGAATATGGGGCCGATGCTATTCCTGGTCTGCACAGGGTAAGTCCTTCAGGGAGGGTGTAAACTTTCAGGGAGTTTCATCGAGAAATGGGATATGGTTATCGTCATTCGTAACAGTGTTGTTCATAATTCCTCAACGGCTTATGCAACGACTACAGGGAAAACTTTTTATAGTTATAGGTACTGCCTTCTTTGGGACCAGTGTTAAATTGGCCGTGTATGATGAGGATTGCGGTAAAACTATAACTATAACGAGAAGAGATGTTTTATATATTTATACTTACACCATTTATATTTGTTCTATCAAATACATGGTGGTAAGTGAGAAGGAAGTGGATATTACAGGTTGCCTAATTGGTACCAAGTTAGCATTGAATCACCACGAGTGTCAAAATGATACATTCTTCGGTCCTAGGCAACACAGAATGGGAAATAGTGGTCAATATCCACCACTAGGCCAATTCTAGAATTAAAGAGCAGATCTAGAATTAAATATGCATTGTGTAGAAATAGAAACAATAGTTCTCTTTTCTTATTTCAGGTCCCTTCGTTTGTTTTCACGGAAGATTTCCAGAAGGAATTTGTGACTGAGTATCACAAAGTGTTTGACGAGGTTCGCTCCAAGTATTTGGCTGGGGAAATGGTGTGGAATTTTGCTGACTTCATGACGGATGAGAGTAAGTTGATGCCACGAGTTGAAAATCTGTTTTCCTCTGGAAGACGGACAGTGGTTCACTGATAATAATAAACATTTATCTCTTCACAAAAAGTTCCATATTGTTCGATTCCCTATATATATTACTATTGGGTGTAGTTTAATTTATCTTTTCACAAAATGTTCCATATTATTAGATTCCCTATATAGATAATATTACTATTAAATTGGGCGTGGTTTTTTTCCCACAGGTGTTAGACGAGTGGTAGGAAATAAGAAAGGAATATTGACCCGCCAAAGACAGCCCAAGGAAGCCGCTTACGTCATCAGGGACCGCTACCACGCCATTCGAGAGGGAAGGGACACAACTGTGCTGTACAGGAATGCAGGAAAATACACGACTTACCCACACTCTTACTCTTATTACCATCATCAGCATTCCACATCTTCTATGTCAATAGAAATAGAAGAAGACAGTTTAGGGAAGTAGGGTGGGTTTATTTATTATTTAGAATGCTTTTTATACCTACTATACACCTACCCTCTTCTTATTTGAGATAATATCAAAATGTGACGAATTGATGCATATTTGATGAGGAGTCTGAATGAGTAGGATAATTCTGCACATGTAGTAGTAGTAGTAGTAGTAGTATATGTTATAGCCGATAGCTTATTTATCACTACTATAGTTTGATGATAATCTTTCCATGTATGCATTAGTTATTGATAGAGATATATGATGAGGCGCTTTGAGTATTCATTTTTAAAAGTTTAATATTTTAAAGTAAAAACAAACTTTTAAAGAATAATTAAAATTGCTAGTTAAAGTCAGTAATGTACAAAACAAATAGAGTAATCCAGTGGATTATTTCTAGAAGAATTAGGGTTTTCTTGTTTTTTTAACAAAAATAATTACATGTATGTTTACACTCCAGTCTGGATGTAGGTAGTGTCATGGTCAGGACCACTAAAATATGTGTAGGAAAAAAGCAAAACACTCAGGGACTGGGAGTGAAGAGCACTCAAATGATGCACAGGTGCTGCATAAGAAGGTAGAAGTAGCCAGGCAGCAGTCATTGGACCGGGGCTTCTTTTCCGACTTCAGCATCAAGGAAAATGGTGAGCTCCAGTATGTCTTCATCCAGACCTCTCAGATGGGAGATTCCCTCAGGACATTTCCTTAGCATGTGCTTCTATCTGGATGCAACATACTGTCTCAATGACCGGTCTTTGGCACTGATATGATCCTTGGAGGTCGAAGTGCCGTAAAACTCTAAAACAAACAAAAAAACAATAACCGGTCTATGCTGCTTATTTCATTTCTCATCATTAACAGTAATAATTCTGGTAGCTTTTGCAGTTATGGCCAATGAGACGTCATACATGTATGATCAAATCTTTTCTATTAAAAAAAATATGAATCTCTCTACTGCTTTAATTTAGACCTTTATGGTCGATAAAGATTTTGTTGCTATTGTAATCGTATGGTCATTTTCCCAACTCCTTCTCTGTATTATCTCTTTTCCATGATAAAAAAAATGTTTAAAAATGGAATCTCTCAATGTTTCAGGAGTTTCTAGTTTGGAAGATGAGGTTAGCTTTTCTGGAGTTTCTAGTTCAGTAGGTGAAAGGATAGATGAAGTTAGTGTTTCTTCTGTAGACATTGTTCTCATAGTTTCATTTTTACATGATCGTAATTTGATTTTTGTTGTTGAGTCTGATGTCGATTAGTTTGAAAGATTCATGCCCCCTCGCAAAATTCCTAAAAAAGGGAGACCAAAAGATTTTGGTACCACTGTCATAGTCAAGGAAACCGAGATTTCTGTCTGGTAAATGCAATAAGTGTAGGAAAGTTGAGCTTGATAAAGATTTGACATGCAGTATCAGTACAGTGAAACTCGGATACAACGAGGCCGTCGGGACTGACTGGTTATTCTCGTTGGATCCGAGGTCTCGTTGAATGCGAGGGGGAGGGGAGCATAATTTGATCAAACGGGGATTAAAATATGCCTTGTCTTGTTGGTTGCGAGGTCTCGTTCAATCCGAGCTCGTTGTATCCAAGTTCCACTGTAATACTAGTGCACACTAGATACTGTGCATTGTCGCCGAAATTTTTTGGAGCGTTACACCACAGCACTGTGTCTACTTTAATGGGTCATTTTGTATCACCATTCAAACAACATAGCCCTCCAGGATTTTGGAGACAATGCACAGTCTAGTGTGCACTGGGTGAGTAATACTAATACTATACAGACTGGGTCAAGTGTGACAACTGTTCAAAATGGTTTCATGATTCATGGTATTTGTGTGGATTCGGATTATGAAGAGAATGGTGAAATTCATTGCTGGTTCTGTGAACATGGGTATGTGGCTTAGATGTTTGTTCCCTAAATCTTTTAGAACTCCATCTAAATCTAATTCTGAACATGACTGTGTCCGTGTCTTTCACATTTTCTAAGTATAGATCTGTTCACTTGATATAAGCATGTCAGAGTGCTCTATGTGCTATCCCTTCAGTGAGCCCCAGCACTACAACTGGAGCGCCAAAACATGTTTTATTGCCTAGGATGTAAGAACAGACCCGATGAATGTAGGTATTGCCTGCGTGGCGTACGAGGTGTCTAATTGCGATGCCGTCCATGGTTTCCACTTCTATTTTTTTGTGTAGCTGTGGGTGGCATCTTGTTTCCCTCTTTCTAGGTATTCTGTCAGCCTTCCTTTTGTCAACTCTTATTACAAAGATAATAAATTATTTGATTTTTGGATGTGTGTTACATAATGTAGTATGATGCTGATGCTGATATTCTATGTTAATGTTATCTATGTACTTTGTTTGTTTAATTTTTGTTATATATTATGTTGGATATATATATATGGTAATAATAAAATGTCAATGTTGTTCCATGATATGTACTCTCTCCACACAAACAGTACATACTTCTGTCTGTTTCTTATCTTTTAACTAAAACTATCAACTTACTTTTTCGGCACTGATATCATCCTTGAAGGTCAAAGTGTCGTAAAACTCTAAAACAAACAGAACAACACAAACATACACGTAATTTTCAAGATCTGAGCCACATTTATCCCCTTTTCCCTGCTTAGAATAAAGGTGAAAATATCGCTTTTATTTTCAAGCACCTAGCCTTCACTGGCCATTGGCTACACTTACACTACACATCTTATTCGCCACTCTCAGGGGTTTGTCTCCCACTCCCAGTGATTCTCAAAGAGATTTATTTTGAATACCCCTATTTGCGTGTAAACACAAGTTTCATATCCATCTCCGAAAGGATGTGGAAAACTAAAGTCTTTCTCAAGGACCCAACGTCAGACCTAGTCGGGATTCGAACCCTGGACCCTTCTGGTCTCCAGGCAGATACGCTGACCACGAGGCTGCCAACTGTTTTAACACAATGGGTGGTCAGTGGCGAATGAGGTGTTTTTTAGCGAGTATAATAAATTACTCTTTGTGACCGGGTCTAAAACGACACACGAGTGGCTGAGGTACCGAAATTCATAGGGTTACAAAAAAAGCTCATAAAACCCTCAAAAGTTATAAAAAATAAGAAAACACATCACACACATTTAATAAAGTGAACAAAGGAAGCATATATGGAGTTTCAAGATTACATTTATTTATTTAGAGACACAGTGATTAAATAAACACACGTCTGGGTCATTTTGACCCACACGTGGCGGTAAAGGTTAAAGGCCTGTTTGAATAAATATGTTTTAAGACTGGTTATGAACAAAGACGAAGACAAACGAATATTGGCTGGCAGGCTATTCCACACTTTAGGAATTCAAATAACACAAGAGGCAATTCACAAAACTGAAAAATATCTCTTTATTATTCTCAATTCGTTTCCCTTCAAAGTATGAAATGAAACAGAACATTTCCTAGCCGAATGTTTTTCCATTCCAAACACAGGATGACCTGGCAATGTCAAAGATATTGATGTAGAATCTGAAATATAAAATTAATTTCAATTTCAAGACTGGTGGCATAAATTATAAAAATGCATAGATCATAATCATAATCTAATTATAGGATAAAATAGATGTGACTAATATGAAAGTTAAAGTGTTCATATCCTGGACAGTTAAATCTTCGCTGTGTTTTCAAACAACCGCAATACATTAGAGAGAGAGAGAAGAGAAGAGGGAGAGAGAGGTGAATAGGTAGATAATGTTGTGTGTGTGTGTTCTTATTTCTTTTGTGTTCAGATTGTGTCTGTGTTTGTGACTCCACCCGTTCAGGGAACGGGCCTTGTAGCTAGTATATATATATTATTATTATGTTAGGAAGTGTATATAGGCGCGACCCAGTCGCCATTATATCCGAAAAGGCTTTTCTAGTTTATAGGCGCGACCCGGTCGCCATTATATTCGGTGTATATAGGCGCGACCCGGTCGCCATTATATCCGAAAAGGCCTTTCTAGTATATAGGCGCGACCGAGCTTCTTATGG
>JAULCB010069823.1:0-10453 GCA_032358575.1 Dendronotus rufus | reverse complement strand
TCTTGTGAACACCATTACTTTAGTTTTTGCCGTATTGATTTTTAGACCATATTCCTCACTTAGGTTTTTGATTTTGTTCATTCACTGTTTAAGACTGAGCATGGATCTGGGTGCTGAAACTGCAGAAGCGGTATGTGCCAAAGGATTATAACAATACAAAACAAACGACGGCTAGTCCATTTGACTCAAGATCAGAGTAGATAATGGGCTCGTATCCCACCAGAACAGCTGAGATTATGCCTCTCAAAAGGCTTTTTAACACAACTCGATGTGATCCTTTCTTTTTCTAAAATATTGGAAGACTGGGGTTAGAGCATGTAAGGGCTACGTGTGTTGGTCAGTGTGCCTAAGGCGAAGTTTGTTTGGCTTTGACTGACGTTGAAACGGCATAGACTAGAAGTTAAGAACTTTGAAACTTTGAGAAACATTGAAGCGAGGAAGGAATAACTGGATAGGAAAGGAATGGTTTCTATTGAATTAGATGTAAAACAAACAAAGATGACAACAGAAAATTTAAAGAATAAACAAAAAATTAATGAATCAATCTGAAAAAAAACCACTCACCCCCCTTTCCCCCCTTCCCCTTCTCTCGACCCAACTCTCTTGACCCTTCGTCCCTCTCAACCCTCTCCAATTGACCCTTCATCCCTTTCAACCCTCTCTCCAAACGACCCATAACCTCTCTCTCTGACCTCTCCAATCGACCCTTGGCCTCTCTACCTCTCTCTCTATCTCTGTGACCTCTCAGCCGATGGACTACCCGGGCTTCAAGCTGTTCATGGAGACGTACCTGGAGGCGGCCTTCCCAGAAGACCTGTGCAAGCACCTCTTCCTGTCCTTCATGAAGAAGACGACGGCCGCCGCGGCTAACCTGATGGCATGTAGCGGTAGTAGCGGTAGCGGAGGAGGAGGAGGCGTGGGTAAGGATTACCATCTAAAAAATATGGCGGTAGTAGCTTCTCAAACTGTGTGTGCCCCACTCTCCACAGAACTTCATTTTGATGCCAAAACAGGAAACAATGCCGCCGTCGACGGGATGAAGGACGGATGTGGAAGCGGAGGAGAGGTGGGGGGGCCACCACCACCCACCACCAAGCACCACAGCAGCGGCCTGGCCGAGAAGCTGCACGGCCTGACGGAGAAACTGCACGGGTTGGGCCACTCTCGATCCGATAGCAACTGCGGTGAGACTGCAGGAAAGCGGAGTCGAGCAGGTACTCACCACCCTCTCATAGCCAGTGTTATCGTTATTGTTATTATTTTGTTATTATTATTCTTTCACAATGGTTCTGGTGTTTGGTTGGTTATTTACGTCTTCTCGTATTATTATAGTAATGTAAATGTACGGTTCATTATTGTAACCACAAAAAAAGAAGAAAAGAAATATTATACCTATTTATACACAGGGTGTCCCCCTAATAATGAACTTTTTTATTTTTTTAACTAAAAGAACTCCTATTATTATTCTCTCATTAAATGACGAGCTATAGTTTATTGACCTAACTAGAATGAAATGAGTACGTAATAATAACTATTATCAAGGTGAGTACATTGTTTTGGGGACACCCTGTACATACATGATACCTCCTACCCTTCTACCTTATATTCTACCTCACCTCTCCAGTCTTGCGGCTAATTGTTACGTAGCTACCGGTCTCCCGTATATATGTGATATATTACTACCTCCCGTCCCCGTTACTTTTTGCCTTTAGTAGTAATTTCCCCCTTTACCCCTCTTTACCCGGTCTAGTTATCTCCCATTCCCCTTCTTTTATCCCTCCCTTTTCATCCTCATTCTCGCTGTATTTCATTTCATATTAAATGTATAATAATTAATATACCTCCTTTTATTTCTCGAGTCGTCAAATGTACAGCCCCTCTTTTCATCTTCCTCCTACCCTTTTCATCTTTTCCTCTTTTCCTCCTCCTCATCTTTCTTCCATCAATCTTTCAGTATGGTCTTGTTTTCCATTTCTTACTCATTCTTTTTATTTTGGTCATGCGTATAAAACAGTAAATTAAAAATAGAAAATACAATGAATAAGGGTGCAGTGAACGGACATGCATAATCTATTATATATCTATAAAATAAAGTGTTTGTGTGTGAAACGCGACGCTGAAAAATGACGGATGAGTGCATCATAATGAATTCAATTCATAGATGCATTCTTTGGGATTCCAATTTGTGCATGGTGGTCTTGAGTTTTTTTTATATAAATTTAAAGCTTAAAAAAAATATACTGACTTGAAAATATTTTGTCAAACATTATTGTTTGGGGGTTTGGTGAAGAAAGCCATTCATTATCTCAAGGCATGAATCTTAACAAACGACTTGCACATCTCCAACTAGCATGAACTATTGAGGTCTCTCATTAATTGAGCAGTCCGATAGCCGTCATCAATTCCGTTTACTGAATTATATTATTGCCAGCTACGCTCCAACGGGTCAGCTCGTACTATATTAATATATAGAGAGAAAAGAGTATAGAGGTGTTCTGACTGATGAGAGTAAAGATGAAAACAATGATTAGAAAGCACACATAGTTTTTAAATATTCTTTATTCATACTCCAGTGCCTGCTCCCCCAAACTACACTGCACATACTCCACGGGCTCACAGACTTAACATCATTTATCTCTCCCAGCATGCGGATTCACTCTAAAACCTCTTTCAGTAGTATAGCCAGTGAAAACTATTTTGTACTACAATATTGACAAGTTCTTTCTGCCAATACTATATCGCAGCGTTTTCATTAGCTGGAAGTATAAATGAACAGTGCCGAAAGACGAAGCATTTTTCATCACCATGCGGACTCGACGCCAGTCTGTCTAGATTAGAGACTTCCCGCCTCTAACCACGCGGCCATCAGAACCACTGCTCGTGTATACTTCCAGCTAATGGAGAAACGCTGCACTTTTCTTGAATATTACTTAAAATTCTAATGCCTGCTCCTCCAATCTTGCCAATACTACTATAGGTGCCGGGTACTCGTTCACATCTGAGTGAAATGAGGAAGACTTATGAGTTTTTCCGAAGATGGATTCAAACCCGGAACCTTTCAATCTCCATCCGTGTAGCAATCCGGATGGACACACTGGGTTACTTACTGCCGCCTAGCTGTACTATAACCTTTGATTCATGTGTTGAATGAAGAAACACAGCGAATGCAAACTTTTGAAACTGTTCCATTCTACTATACTACGTAGAGGAGGAACGAATGCATTAGAACACAATCTGTAATAAATAGCTGGAGGAAGATGACTCACAAATTATGTTATGTGGCTAGGTTGGAGTGAGAAGAAACAAACTACTAAATAGTTAACCCATTCCACTTCCACTACTCCCTCCCACTATCTATCTTCTTTATTTTCCACCCCCCGCCAGCACTAACTATCAACTAGATTGTGTCAGCGAGTAAATTTCACCTTTATTCTTATCATCAGTCAGTTCACACGGTTTTGTAGGTAATAGTTGTAGCTTAAAGCTTAATGCGAGTCATTTTTGTACACAGATCTTTCTGTGTTATCTTATCAGTCCGTTCACGTGGTTTTGTAGACAATAGTGGTATTTTGGTACGATGTAAGTTTGTTTGTATGTCATCTTTGTCATCTCAAACTTCATCATCTTACTTTTTCCGAGTACTGTATGACCTATAATGTGCTGATTTTTTCCATCTTTACTCATTACTATACAAACAGACTTTATATTCTATTTTGATAGTTTGCGGTTGGAAGCTTTCTTCTTTCATACATCATTGGACATTTCTATCTTCTCTTTCATTTTAAATTTAAAGAGATTTTTTTTCTTCACTTCACCAAAAATCTATTTTTATTGCATGAGGGGTAGGAGGTAGATAGGACTATTCTCTTTAAGAGTACTTCCAAATGGCTGGAGGGTGTACTGGTGGATTTTATAATTCTGTTGAAAAAAATCTTTTTACCAGCTAGATACAATTATTGTAGTCTTACTTGTTCCTCAGCATTGGTTGCATTTCCTTAAATTATATGAATAATAGAATACTATTAAAAGGCATTTGTATTGCGCTGCGCTTTCCATAAACAGTAGACATTCCTCTCAAAGTGCATACAAAGTGCAGTTAGGAATAGTCGAAGTGAAAGGTTAAAGGAGATTATAATAATATGTAATTAACAGCGTCAAAGTCAAGGGAGGGAGATGGGAAAAAGAGTTTTAAGAGATGAATTTATTAATAGAATATGTGTAGAATAAGAATGGATATAATAGAAAAGGTATAAAATCAGAATAGATAAAGACAAAGATTGGCCCCCATGAAATCAAACCAGCCCAAACTAACCACCCTCACTTATCCCTACTGACTGAGAGACTGCATCTTGCTTAATTTCCCCCTGCACTGTATCATGGCCTGAAATGGCATGATGATGACAATGTGTTCTCTGAACGCAAACAAAGTTATTGTACTACTAGCTCTTTATAGTGCAGCGTTTCCATTAGCTGGAAGTCAAATGTAAAATGAGCAGTGCCGAAAGATGAAGCCTACGGAAGAAAATAAGAAGATCATTTTTTTTTCGTCACCATGCAGACTTGAACCCACGAAAAAAAAAAAAAATTCTTCTTATTTTCTTCCCTAGGCTTCGTCTTTAACGGCACTGCTCATTTATACTTCCAGCTAATGGAAACACTGCGCCTTTTTTGAATATTACTTAATATTCCAGTGCCTGCTCCCCCAATCTTGTCTAGCTCTTTAAAACGTGGTGTGCACGTTGTACACAGGTGTCCCAAAGTCAGTACCCACAAAAAGAAATGTGAATGATATGAAAATTATTTTGAACTTGAGCAAAAAAAACCAAGCATGTACGTAATGGAATAGAAGGAGGCAAAGTATTTGAGTGGTTGAATGGTTAAGGCATTGACCTGAGACCCGTATAATAACCAGGGTTAAATCCCATTCTGTTATCACTTTCGGTTATTTTTCCTCGCGCAAGACACTAACACCTATCGCCTGTTTTGCGGCGCGGCGCTGCTCTACGGCTAGCTGACTTGTGGGTTATTTCGGTTTTTTATTTGGAATGAAAACCCAAAAGGACACTGTACGCTTTCAGGAAATAAAGGCAAACCAATTTTTGAATTTTTTAATAATTTTTTTTACATTTTATATAGATAGATGATCAAGTTAAGTTACTTAATTTGCTTTCTCTCTACAGTCTTTTTGCATGCTTGCATGATGGTTTTCTTGTTTGGCGATGATTTTGTTTGCTCGTATTACTTTAACCCCTTTCTTCCTTTTTGTGTGTGCCTGCTGATAGGTTTTGCAGTGCAGAACATTTTTGATTGTTTGTGTGTGTGAGAAAGAAAGAGAGAAAGAAAGAGAGAGACAGACAGAGAGAGAGAGAGAGAGAGAGAGACAGACAGACCAGTTTATATAGTTTCATCATGCATTGATGTAAATATTTCCTCATCATTTGTCAATGCAACGTGTAAATAATTTTGTTGTATCATACTTCCTCAGTGAAATAGCGTTCATTTTCATTGAGCTCCGTGTATTTTCATCTTTGTTAAGATTACAATGTGTTTTTAAGAGAGAAAGTTGGAAAGAAATATAGAAGAAGGAAAGAATAAGATCAGTCAATTTTAAAGATAAGAAATGTGTGTAGAGCGAAAGAGAACTTTGAAAAGTTTATTGAAAAATGATGTAAGTTATACCAATTTAGTAAGAGGGAGAGAGAGAAATATGAAGAGAGGGAGAGAGAAATATGGAGAGAGGGATAGATAGATAGAGAGAGATAGAGAGAGAGAGTAAGAGAGAGAGAGTTGTCATTACAGTCTGTGATTCGACGAATATGTGGCAAAGTTTTAAAAGTTGAACACTTAAATTGAAGACTACTTTCTGTAACCCTGCACTGCAGCTGTCTTTACTAACTATGAACTGATTACCAGACAAGAGATCAAAAGAATCAAACCTGTACATACATCATGACTGTTTATGTAAAAATAATAAATCTGAAAGGGGTAGAATTTGCAGGTCTAAATTATAAATTAATGTTTAAAGAATGATTGCAACAACATGCGTGATCGTGCCGATATGAATGGACAGTGTCAGTTCGGGAATTTTGTCCATTCTGTATTTTGTTGGATTGGAGATAAGTTTGTTGATGAACGTTCTTTATATTTTGTGTGAGAGAATTTAGAAATCTAATTATTGATGTATTGATTGATTTACTTATATATTCATGTATTTTTTCATTATTCATGTTTTTTATTTAGTTGTTTATACAGCTATTTCTGTATTGATATGTTTGTTCATTTAGATACATTTTTTTGAATTATTTATCTTCACCTATTCATTTTTTTCTCTTGTTTTTCGACTAGCCATTTAATATAATCATATGTTTATTTTTTCAATGAGAAGTTAGTATCTGTATTGGAATTTTGTTTTTTATTTTATTTTAATGTATATTTGTAATTTGAATTTCTTTTGTTACATTTTTGTTGTGTATTTGAATTGGATAAAGCGTTAAGAATGTTATTGTCAATTATTTCAAAGTATTCCTACTATTATAAAGAATAGCTTTTCAATGTATTCCTTCAGATAGATTATGAGTCTTTAATTCTGTGTTTAGTTTTTGTTTTCTTAATTCGGCTCAAGAAGTGTGAATATTTGGCAATTGATATGCAGAAAAGGATAGTTTGTTAGAATGCCAAAACAAAAGGTAATATCAATAAGGCGAGCTGCGAAAATAAGAAAGAGAAGCTCGTTACCAGTGGGAATCGAACCCATGTCTGCCTCGAAGACATCATCGTCTTGCCAATATAGAAGCTTATGCTTTATTCACTGAGTTGATGAGCCAGTTGGCCACTACCACATTTAGGGTGGGTTGTCATTTTGAATAGAAAATGATGTATGCTTTGAAAGAAAACAATGTGCCGATGTAAAGTATTATTATGATATTATTTTTATTTTACATTATTATGTTCTTAGAATCTTTAACCCTTTCCCCCCTTTTTGGGTGAAATGATGAGTTGTAGTGTAGTGCAGTATGTGGATTGTTACGTAGACTTATGCATGCCTGTATATATATGTACGTAATCTTTTGTAGCTTGCATGAAGAGTTGTATAGTATTATGTATGTGCAGGGGTCTTTTATTTTTCTTTATGGAAATACGAAAGGTGGTATATTAATGTAGTTGAAAAGTTCTCCCAAATTGAACAGTTAGTTTGGTTTTAGGGTCTTATTCAGACTTTATATTATAGTTGAATAACGTATTGTCGCTAAAACAAACAAAAAACAAAAAAAGGGAATAATTTTGTACCAACAATTATTGTATTCTTTTTTCGCTTTTGCGTACTCTTAATGGTGCAATGATTTCTAGAAAAGAAGCTTATTATTATGCTTTTAAACTTTTGACAGGAAATTGAAATTACCCTTATTAATACAACAGTACAACAGCACTTTTAGTGCTAAAAAACCCTAAAATACCCACAAATTCCTGAAGGCTTTGAAGAAGACTTTTAGTGATATATTTGTTTGGAAATGACAGTGATGATACACATTATGAAATGGGCCTTATGTTAGCCTTTGTGTTAACAGCACTTTAGCTACATATCGGGAGGTCGAGTTTTAATCTGTAGTATGTTTTATATATAAGCTGATAAAAGCTGTTTAGTTATACCCCCCTGAATTTCTAATCTGTACATACTTTAGATTTTGTATGACACGTGCATGAAGTAAAGTAGTAGCTTTCATGATGATGATGATGATTGTAAGGATGCTGAGTTACATAGCTATGATATGTCAAGTTTTGTCTGCCTAAGTTTTGTCATGGAATGAAAATGTAACCAGTCGTTGCTTCGTTCATCTTGTCACCTTTCGACCCCTGGGTCAAACTTTGTCTTCATGGGCGCCAGATGGGTAATGGTATAGTCTTTGTCCTTCCAGTCCGTCTCTCTTTATTTGGTATTATCTTTCTTATCATTTGAAGTAATTAAAAAAAAATTATTTGTCAAATGTTTGGTGGTTGGGTTTAGTTTTATAATTTTGATAATGATCGATAGTCTTTGCTGAGATATGATTGGTATTTTTATAGCATTATACACAGGCATTAACAAAAAAATGGAGATACGTTCTAATAATCAAATATATTATAGAATATGACATGAAAGGATGTCGAAAAGAAAATATATCATGTAACAAAGTGTACTGGTAATTATTGTATGTGACTGATAATTGAAATGTCACTCAACCAAGATGATGGTGTATCTTCATAGGAATATAGAATTTAATTTCAATAGTTATGGAGATCCATTATTGCTTGAGAACAAATCTGATTTGAAAGGCCTGCAAAGTTCGATGATTTATTATTTTTTCACACCTGATATTCGTATCACTTTCTAATATTAGGATACTTGACAATAGCAGCAAGGACAATATTATAATGTAAAAACTTTGATAAATTCATAGTTAGAATTCCAAAACAGAAGTTAAATTTAGCTCTGCATGTATCTCTTGATTGTTCCTCCCCTTTCCATGAATGGACCAATCAGAATGATTTGTTGATCCTGTGTACTTACCTCTCATTGGCTGATCTATTTCATCTCTCTCTCCTTTGAATGGACCAATCAGGATCAGGGTCTGCAGCAAGCCACCCCTCTGTGGCAGTGACAGCTGGCTCCTCATTGGACAAGCCTCACCCAGACGACTCTACCCCTCCCGATGCATCCAATCATTCGCGTTCATCCTCCAAGAAATCCAACCACAGTATTCATAGTGTTCACAATGGTAGGTGGGGAGGGGAGAGGGGGGGGGGGCCTTCTGGCATTGAATTGTCGTCATGGTGCTAACCTTTTTGCCTAACTCATATTTTTTCACTTTTGAGAAAATCGCAAAAAAAAAATTGAAATGTGTTATAGCATGACTATATAGCACGGTTGATACGAAAAATATAATTATTAGGATAATAGAATCAGTCTTCTGACTCCCAACGTTCTCCCCATGACTATTATTAATTTTGTTCAATTGACTTAATTTGATTATTAGAATCGGTCTTCTGACTTCACATCAATTTCCAACGTTCTCGCCCTCCCCCCATACATATTGTATGTTTTTCCAGGGCCTCTGCTAGAAGGAGACGCCGCCCTCTTGCGCCAGTCAAACTCTTCTCTGCTCAAGACCAGCGTGGAGCTCAAGTCAGTCCTGAAGCGTTCCATGAGCCTGGAGATCAAGAACGGCCACATCTTCCTCAAGGACTTGGTGTGTTACCTCTCCTTGCTGGAAGCTGGCAGGCCAGAGGATAAGCTGGAATGTAAGCAGCATCATTAGGAGGAGGATCAAAATTGTTTTGTTCTATTTTTATTTTATTTTGTGCTTTGAGATGAATGTTTACTTTTATGGAAAGCGCACTATAAATGCTTTTTGTTATTATTATTTTCATTATAATTTTCACAAAAGGATCAATAAAGTACATCTTCCAGACCTGTAAATCTTCAGCCAATCATTGTCTGATTTCAGACTTTTTTTTACTATCCAAGTGGATTGAATAGCCATTAGTTTTTGTTTCTACAACATTGCTATTTTCATATGAAATGTTTCAGACTATTTTTATATTTGCCATATACTATACACCCCTGGTCATTATGAGGATGAATTAATTTATTATTTTGATTTGATTTTCATTATAAAGAATTTCCACATGAGGATCAATAATGTAAATCTTATCTTATCTGATACTTAAGTAGAAATTAGCTGAGTACCCATGTCTTATCTATCACAATGTTAAATGTAAAGCGGCACTGAGCATCTTAGAATGAATATTGGCGTTATACAATGAAATATTATTATTATCATCAGCATCATCATCATTATCATCATCATCATCATCATCATCATCATCATCATCATCATCATCATCATCATCATCATTATCATCATTATCATCATCATCATCATTATTATCATCACCACCGCCACCAGTAGCATCATTCTTATCATTTTTTAACCAAAAGCTAATGTTTCGTTTTCTCTCTCTCTCTCTCTCTCTTTCTTTCTTTCTTTCTCCTTTTCCATCTCCAGTCATGTTTCGTGTCTACGATACCGATGGCAATGGAATTCTGGATGCAAGTGTGAGTCTGGATTGTCGAAATAGAGATTCTTTGTTTCTTGATCAAATAACATTTCGTACCTTTCGAAATAGAGATAATAATATGATTAAACATGACGATATACTACAAGAAAATATCTACTAATGATAAATAGTAATCAATTGGTACTTGTGATATACTGTGTGACCTAAAATATATAATACTAGCTGGGTCCCCGGCTACGCTCGGGTAATAATTGAAGCATGCTTAACAGAGAGAAGAGATTTATTGGCCTGAATAAGAATTTATATTCTCTGGCTCAGTATTTACTAAAAGGGTGGAATTTAAATAGATACTCGGTTATGACGTTTTAAAGACATTGTATGGCAAGTTTTGGAATAA
>JAULCB010069601.1:0-10455 GCA_032358575.1 Dendronotus rufus | reverse complement strand
TGTTGATTTTATTTAGATACGATAAACTTTATCTAAATTAATCAAGTTCAATAAGACCGTATACGGTTCAGCATTGCTATAAGCTAATATTGATCCTGAGCATCACCGGGCACTCCTGCTAGTATCTTAATAAGCACACTGAATTGAAACAGGAACAGTATAATTATGAATTTATTAAGGAGCAATATCATCGTTCAAGAAATGTTTAACAGTGAGGGAGATAATCAGTCTGACAGTAACCAATCTCTTGG
Source organism: Dendronotus rufus (assembly GCA_032358575.1). Lineage (NCBI taxonomy): Eukaryota > Metazoa > Mollusca > Gastropoda > Nudibranchia > Dendronotidae > Dendronotus > Dendronotus rufus. The sequence continues at coordinate 10,204 of JAULCB010069601.1, read as the reverse complement.
CTTGATGATCAGCCATATAAAAACTATCAAACAGTGTCATAGGGAAACACTAAAACAAGATAACGATCGGTATGGTCACTCCCTTTCAATCCATCAGTGTCAGATGTATGTAGCTTGTGAATGTCTCTTTAAAATCAAATGAGAGCAAAATGGTATGTGCAGTCTGTTTGTATATCTCCAGGTCTGCGAATGTCTGTATTTTGCACATTCACATAGCCTGATATCATAAACGTTTTCAACCCATCCAAGTCAAGTCCACCTCGAGTCATTATGGCTTTGTTGAACAGAAAAAGCAATGGCTACGATAATAACTCACCTTTTCTCTCCACATCCCTTTAACTTTTCTTTGCAAAATATATCAATAAGGACAAGACAGATGGCACAAAATAAAGTTAAAAGATATCTTAGTAAGCAGATTGTATTCGACTTGAAAATATAATAAAATAAAATTTTAAACAAAATCTTTTAACAATGCATCAAAGGGAACAAGGCTGATCTAGGTGGCAAATTCTCTCTTTCTCTCTGCATCACCAACTTACATATTTTCATGAAGTCTTGGAATGTCTGTGGAAGAGAAGAGAAGAACAAATTTCTCTGAAGTTCAAATTGTTTTTTTAGTGTAAAAATATAAATACACTCCAAAGGGATAATAATATGAAATGTTTGCATCATCCACCTCCCAGCCAGCTAATGGGAGCTGTCTGATTACAATGAGGGAGAAGAGGCAGCAATCAATGATTTGTAAGACCTAGACAAAGAATAGTACTCTATAAACGTGTGTGTATGCATGAGTGAATGTATGTGAAAATGAAAAGTTCAGTCTTGTCATATTGTACATGGTTTATTTCTCCCCAAAATAAGTGTTTGGGAAAATAATCATTCAAGTTACTGATAGGATAAATTCAATCAAATGAAACTTAACTCAAATATTTCACCATTATCTAATGTTAAAAGTACACATTACAAATGGGCCAGGAAGTTGAAATCTTACTAAATGGCTAAATATTATTTACCATCGGCTCGCCTTGATTGGTTCCAGTTGTCAATCAGTCACACAGAAAGGATATTACATATTGGTTGAATCAACCACTAAAAGTAAAAGAAATCGGTGGTTCTTGAAAATTGATCGACTGTTTACTTTTGTAAAGAAACAGAATCAACTATTGAAAGAAAACGGTCGTTCTTGAAAATTGATTGACTGTATACGTTTGTAAAGAAACAGATACAGTCCTTGGTTTATCAGTTTTCCCACATGCCTGCCAACAATTCTTTTTATCCTTCTATTCTCCAGTCTGTGCAAGCAATTCTGACACATTCGGTATCATCCTGACCAACATATTCAGTAGCCTTCCAATGTCCAATGTGTGCTTCACCATTTGAGGTGGATCCGACAAACATTCATTTTCATCAGCTCACAGGCAACGATCTTATGTAAGTAGTGCACATTAACACATTAGTGCAAAGAAAATATGAGATGATGCAGTAGAGATCAGAGATAGTAGAATTGTTGAGATGAGAGCTAAATCGCATATCAGGCACAACCACCCAAACAACAAATACATCAGATTCTAGAAATTTAAATGGCCTATCAGGTGGGGTTTTTGTGGGTTTTCTTTAAAAACAGAAGTAGGCTGGCACAATTTAGGTGTTGTGAAAAAAGTAAGACGACAGTTGAATACTAAGAAAAAAACAATGATACAATGTTTTCAAATGATCGCTTTCAAACGAAGAGAGAACGTCAACACATTGCAGGTAATATAGTGCTAGGAAATACAAGACAATAGTCAGAGTTAAAAGATAAACAGGAAGTAAAGCCCACTAGGACCACCCACCCTTTAACCACCTGCGTAGAGGAAGAAGAATAAACGCAATGTTATCCCAATATATAAACAAGTGTAAAGTCCTCACATTCTACAGACTCTACATCATTTATCCCCAGCAGGCCAATTTATTCCAACGCCTTCTTTTTCATTATAACTGATAAGAAAAGAATTGTCAGATATGGAAAAGACAGCAAAAATGAGAGACTGTTACAGTATTAAGATTTTTTAATGTCACTGAGAATCTACGCTATTGTATACATTTCCTGGTGTCATAGTCTGAAAAAATTGTTGATATAAGTGACTAAAACCAATTTCGGAATGGATAATAGTAGTTGGTTTGTACTGACGAAGGTTTTTCTCCAACTTGCATCGAAGTGATATGAGGAAAAATTGTGAAAAGAATTCTGACTCAACATCGGACTCAGTCGTGATTTGAACTCTCCTTTTTGATCACAGGGCATTGCAATTGCTCAGTGGTACTTGTTCTGCTTTTGAATCAAATAGGCGTGAGTTCAAAACTGGACTGAGATTGAAAAAAAGTATTTCTCTGATGGTTGGAGAGCGGTGATCTTAGTAACGGTAATATTGCGGCGCCTGGCTACTTCTCATAGTGAAGACAGAACACAAGCTTTCTCGGATGGGGCGAAAAAGAAAAGGTCCTGTGTTTACGTTAAGCATGTTAAAGATCACACAGCAGGTCAAAATCGCAAAATTCAAATATACCCTAAATGGTCGGTTGAAGTGTAAATAGCACGTTTAAACATATAAGTGGAGAATAAATCGGAGCAGACGAGAAGTTGCGTTTCTTCTCAAGTTCCTCTTAGACACAACCTCCATCTTCCACCCACATGCTCTCCAATACTGATCACTGGAATCTTTCTTGACATTCTTAGCTTCCTAGTCGTCATATAGCCATGGTCCAATTGTCTGACAAAATTTTGGTCTTGGAAGTTTCATCGTCATTCAGTCGGATGTAACAAAACAAAAGCACAAAAATCTCGCAAAATTGCCCGCAAAAAATTCCCGGCTTAAAAAATATAAATGCTATGATATTCACGGGGGTCCACATTGAACATGACAGAATCTTGTCTTTGACACAAGTTTCAACTGTCTGAAATTGTTCAATATTGTCTTTTCTTGTAAATCTACAAAACAATTTATTATGAGATGCAACTACAGTGGTAGGATTTGAGATCATAAATAAGGTTTATTCATAATACTAAGCAACACAAGCAACACTAAGAACAGATGATTGGGAGAAATAGAGCGATAAATATTTATGCATCAAATCCTCTCTAACTATGAATGTACCATACTGTCAAAATTATTTCTATCTATTCTCATTGAGCCCAAACTGTTCGTATGGTGTGATGGTTTCACAAGTTTCCAATTACTTTAAATAGGAATGCTCACATCACACATTTAACTCTAATTGTGTAACTGGCACTGGAGTAAAGATCATAGACAGATACACAATTAAAGATGACTGTTAGCGTGTCTTAGCAGAATAAATTAATTGAGCGTTTTTTCGTTTCCGGCAATATTCGTCTGCGAAAAAGAAAAAAAAGTGCAGACAATACATTTACGGTTTCTTACTTTACAATAATTTAGTGATATCACAACGAAATCGAGTCTGCAAAAGGCGCGCAGACATCGGAAAGACAGCTGTGGGGAGTTCATCAAGTCGCGAGATCGGTGTCGTGAGACACAAACCGGTGGTCGACTGTCTGGACACTTGCGCTGCGCAAAGCGGAAAGAGAGAGAGAGAGGTGTGTCGACTAGAGCTATAAATAGCATGCCACATGAGTGGGTCTTGCTTCCAACACAACAGGGAGCTGTGCATTTGAGTCAAAAACAAAAATAGATGCCAGAACGAATAGAAATAAAAGATAATTATTTCTTTCTGCAAACGGCGGAGTTCAATGAGATATCCTAATAAATGATACTGACGGAAATCCGAAATCTGACAATAGTCTGCAGATTTACAGGTCTGTGTTTATGTATTCCATGCCAACTTGCATGTAAAATGTTACGTATAACAAAGTCCCTGTTAAATGCTTTTGTCTTCATAGGTACAAGGAAATTAAAAAAAGAAATGCTAAGAGTGTATGTCAGCAACCCAAATACTGTTGAATCGAGTTGAGCAATCATAGCCTTTGAAAATCAATAAAACCAGAACAGTTTGAATTACAAGGATGGTTTTTGAATTATTCGTCATACTCTTTAAATATTTCAAGAACCATCCTGATTTTTAAAGTCAGCCTTTGAATTGAAAGTCACAAGTTCTATGAACAGTATGGAGTATAAGAATATTCTTATCAAAATACCGATGACTTGTACTTGTTGAGTTCAACTTACAGTTTTGTGCCTTTTCCCAAGAAGATGAGCAGCAAGATTGCCAGCTGAAGATATATGTGTCGTACATAACTGGAGATGATTAAAACATTTTGAAAGATGTATCAATATCAATCCATATCATTATACGTATTACTGCCAACTTGCATGTAAAATGTTACATAATATATATTGAAAAGTCCCTGTTAAATGCTTTTGTCTTCATAAGTACAAGGAAATTTAAAAAAGAAATGCTAAGAGTGTCTGTCAGCAACCCAAATACTGTTAAATCGAGTTGAGCAATCATACCCTTTGAAAATCTATAAAACCAGAACAGTTTGAATTACAAGGATGGTTTTTTAATTATTTGTCAGTCTTGGGCTCAATAACGAAACAAACCATATCAGCTTACAATAATTATGCCTTAAACCAACCCCCATACAGTGACTCCCAATCATGAGTGCAATCCGTCGCACACACAGTAAGAAGATTGGAACTCCACCAACGATGGTTAAACAGGGCAAAGGAAAGTGAAAGAGATTGTCCCCTTCAGAGAATTATGAGTGAGGTACCCCACAACTTCTAGGCTTAATTGCATAAACTATTCTATATGTCCCATATGAAGTATTTTGACACTCAAGAAACCTGGGAGAAGGAATGGGCAGAGAAATGATTACAAACATCGGGAAAAAGCTTCTGCGCTTCAAAGATGGAACCAGGAAACGATGGATTGAACAGGCAGGACGGCAGCCAACAGAAATAACTGACATCTACTCGACTCTCCTATCTGTTCCCACTGCAGAGAAAGCCCACAAGATACGGACCACCTAGTACAAAACTGTCCAATAACAAAACTGAATGGAGGCTATGCTAGCATACATAGTTTCAACGAGGATTTAAAAGATGGCTTGATGAGTTAGCAGTGGAGGTTTAAATGCCATATGATACTACTACAATTATGGGAATGAGAAAAAGAGCCTATTGAAATTGAAACCCACAAAATGGAAGATGGAATATTCTATCTTTGTTCTATGGCATGTTACATACTCTGTTGCTCATTTAATGAGCTAAAGCTAAGACATACCTTACAAACAAACTCTAGTTTTCTAAAGTTGAAGTCTATCTTCTTCTTCTTATTGCTTTGGATCATTCCAGGAATATTCTCCAAGCTGGCCTCTAACAGCATAATCCTATTGATGCCATGCTGTCCCCAATTGATGGGCAATGCCAAGATGTCATAATCTGCAGGAAGAAAATGAGGGAAAAAATTTGTCATTCATTAGAATTTTTTTGAAAAGCCTCTAGCGATTACTTAAGTTATGATTTGTTTTGTTTTTCCAATAAAATGATACTCCACGATTTATATAAAACCAGTCATCCGGAGGTGACCCATGACTCATTGGTAGATCGTAGCATAGTAGCTTGGGGTTGAAGGTTTGAATCCCACTGAGGGTATTTTTTTCTTTCAGTTTTAACCTCAATCATTTTCTCTTTGATCATTGACTCTTTTCTCCACTATTTTATTTTTACTCTAGTTCTATGTATACAACTATGAAGTAATAATGAACACCAATATCTAAACCTGTGTGATGTTATGATTTTTTAAGCTGCACTCATCAGATTTAACTTTTCTGGCTGGGATTTGATTCTATAATACATGAGGAATCGATTGTTACAGTTACAGGTAATGCATACCATACCTGGATTAGACATGCAATAGTCTCACGTTCGTAGAACAGGTTATATTTCTAGTAATAATAATACTTATATATCTCTGACAACCACCCAAAGGGCGCTCAGCAGTGATTTTGAATAAACAGGCACAGATTGACGTTACAAAGTTCAATGACAACAGATTTGAACTGATGAATAAAACAATACATAAAATTGCAAACAAAACCTGACAAAAGTGACTATCTACATACATTGCTCAAAAGCTAAAATAAATAGTTACGTCTTAATAAAGTTACGTCTAAAAGATTACAATTTTTGACAAGACCGTGTATTGAGAGTAGTACTGTTCCAAAGAATAGGGGCTGAAATTCTGAAAGATTACATCAAGAACAGAACGGTTACGATTAGCTGTCATCAAAAGGGTGTCAGAGGATCTTCTTAATGATCTGACAGGTTTATTCGTTTCAAGGAGTTCACTAAGAGAAAGGGGGGTCATATCATTAAAACATTTAAGAGCATAACAAAGAATCCTTACAGACATCAATGTAATATTTCACTAGCAGCCAGTGAAAGTCTTTTGAAATGGATGTGATTGTTCACATGTTTTAGTAACAGACCTGTAAATCACTTTTCAAAAAATTGTCGGGAAATTTTCAACACAGAAAAAAACGATGCATACACAAAAATACCCTGTAAAAACTTAAGTTAAGATGAATTACACAGCACATTTATTTAGAGTCTAATCATTCAAACATCAAGAAAATCAATAATAAGCTTTTATGTTAATGCTATATATACTCACAGTTCTAGTTTATAGCTTAGATTCACGATTCACAAAGACCTTGAGCATTTTGAAATCAAACAATGTAGCATCACACACAAAAATTGCTCAGAAAATGTCCAAATCCCATGTGTAAACAAATCCATTGTAAATACGAGTTCCTGCTTTGTTTTAATTTTTCATTCACAGAATATATCAATTGCGTGTTTTTAGTTGCTGACGAGGAACTGGGCGGGCGAGTAAGAAATAGTGCAGTCACCAGTTGCTTGACTACAAGAATTTAGTGTTATGGAAACGAAATAGAGTCGGAAAAGGTTATTCTGACACATACGCTGCGCGAAGATATTGGAAAGAGAGCCATGTGCGTTCAAGCCGTGAGATCAGTAATGCAAACCGGTGTGTCGACTAGAGGTATAATAGCATTGCCACACAAAGCGAGTGGGGAATGGTTCTAAAACAACAGGGAGCAGAACAAATAAAAATAAAAGATAATTTCTTTCTTCGAATGTTCGAGGTAATTGGGAAATCCTGATAAATCCCGGCAATAGTCTGTAGATTTACAGGTCTGCAGTAAGAATAGTTAATCTGGCTGATCTATTTCTGCAGTCTATCAATGGTATACTTAGGACAGCTAACAGAGCATTACAGTTAAAACAAGTTTCGCATGAATTTTGTTCTTAATGAACAACAGTGATCCTTTTTTCACTCCCCCATTCATCGACATCACTTTATTAGTCGTTAATTGTATGTACAGTTTATAGAATAATATACATTAAAAAAATATATACCACTAAGAAATACTTCACTCTCATTTCCCTAAAGTATAGACCAAAAGAGGGACCAGAAGAGGTTAGATTTCTACCGTCATAGGCTTTTTGCTTTTCCTCCACAGTCATTATTAGTTCTTCCTTTTCTTTGAAATCCCCATCTTTCATCCCTTCTTCCTTCTGCTCATCCCCATCATCCTGTAGCTTTTCCTTCTTGCCCAAATCATACAGTTGTGCTTTCTGAAATTTACAAAATATGTGGGTTGATTCTCATTGATATTCAAATCCGATTGATAGAACAACAAGAGATTTCCTCTGTAACAATACCAATATCGGCGAAAAAAAGAAGTCCTGAACTTTGAGTGCATATTGTCGGAGGGAACGCCAAACTGACTAACTGCCATCTGCAGACATGTTATTTCTTTTATCTATTTCACAATTGACATCATGACACATGTCCTCTATAAATATTGGAAATAAAAAGGTAAAGAAACGACCATTCTGAATTTCTAAGATGATAAATCAACTTGTCAATGAGCTTCCTATATCATTTTTTCACACTTCAAATAATATATTTCTAAAATACCTTCTGATGGGTTTTGCTGATAAGATGATCTTTAAAACATGAACCCGATTCTGTCTGTATATCACACAACTGAAAATAAAACAGCAGTTAAAATGGGGTAACAATTGGTCTACAGGTATAACAAATACCCTACAACAACAAGTGAAAGAATGTGTGTTGAACAAATGATAAATAAAAAGAACAATAATTTCATATAAACAGAAAAGCAATATCAAAGTATTAAGTTCAGCAATAACCCACTTTTGCATATCACAGTTTCAGCAGAATCACAACTTCTTTTACTTTTCAGATGTCCATTTTGAGCATGACGTGTACACTTTTAATACTTTTGAGTTATCAATCAGCTTTTTTATTTAACCCTTCAGGCCTGTAAGCCTGGAAAAAGGGTAGAATTAGCCGGTATTCAGTAGAGTAATTTGAAACAAAGCTTGGAAATTTAAATCAAGGCAATCATTTAGACAGAGGCTTGAATACAGTTTCATTGGAATTGTAAAAATTAAAACAATGTCAGCACAAATTCAGTTTTTCTTGGATTGTCCTAGCATCTCGAAAGATTTTATCTTCCACCAAGGCCAGGAGTGCTAATGAAAGCGATCTCTACCTGACTATTGGTTGTTTCAGGGAGGAGAAAGCCTCATCGATAAAACCGAAATAGGAAGATTATTGGTGCTCTTCTGGGAATGGAAGTCTTTGTGTAAAAAACCATAACCAAACCAACCGAAATACTTAACATGATGGAAAGATTAGCATTCAAAGAAGGAATATTGCACACAAAAAAAACAACAACCTCAAGTAAGTCATTTCATTTGTCTCTGTACTGGTATCTCAACATGGGCAAATCTGCTTGTTTCCATTCTAAGTAAACTTCTGTTGTTTTTCTCTGTGACTTGCTCAGGAAGCCAGTTGCAGGGAAACGGAAAAGTCAGGGAGGCAGGCTTCAACAATATCTACTACTTTTTCTATAAATATCCTAAATTAAAACCAAAATGTAAACTTCTTGGAGAGAGTTCCATTCCAATAGAATTATATTTAAAACCCATAGTAAAGGCAAGGAAAGAGAAAACCCCACATGACATCATGTCGTACAGAGAATAGTTTTACCTTGCAGTAAAATTTCAGTTGGAATATATCATAGTTTTTCTTCTCAGATGCTTTAATGCCATCGTCAGTCCAAGCCTCTTTCAGCATATCTTCTGTTATGCCAAAAGGGTCCCAGTCGAAATTCGCTTGTGTGATATCAAAATCTATAGGAAATAATAGATTCAATTCAATTCAAGTTTATTTTAGGCCATGAGGCCAAAACAGATTATGGATCATTTATATAATCAAAATAAATGATAGCATTTAAATAGCGATTAACCACAGTATTTTCCATGTTTTAAGCGCTTCACAATACCAAAATTTGTCACTGGCTGATAACGAACATAAAACTCATCAGACGATAGGTTCAAAACAACGCTGTTTGGAACCAGCAGGACATCAGAATTATACAACCATCTCTGACAGGATAGGGAAAGTTGTGTAAATGATTATTTTAAACAAATTATCAATTTAAACTTTCATATCGTAAATAACTGTTGTGAACTATGAGTCGATCCTAAAGCAATCAAATCATTGCTATTTTTATTGGATTAAACTTTGTTGAAAATGTTCATTTCTTAGATGGAGGGATATTCCCTAATTCTTAAAAGCATCTAAGTGAGAAGATATTAACACATGCCATATTTAGGGTCATACCATGCAGGGGAAAATGTAAGACGACAGTTGAGATAATTCAGATAGGAAACAGAAGCAGAGCCCACCAGCAGTGACGCCCTTCATCCTTGAATTATTATTCTTCCTACAATAATAAAAGCCAAGCTAACTCACCTTCAAAATAACCGTTTTCATAACTGTCCTCTGTTTCTGCAACTCCCTCTTCATTTGCAAACAATCCTTTCTCCTGTTTCAAATCACTGTCTGGCTTTTTATCATCCACTTCTCCCCTGATATCACCAGTGGCCTCCCCCCCTGCCTTTTGCTCTTCTTTAGCAGCATCATCTGTCATGCAGGAGATGTTGATCTCCTTTTTTGCCTTCTGCAAAAAGAAAACAAGGCAACTGCATTAACTCAGACCCGTAAATGACCCATCACAAAATTGCCTGAAAATTGTTAAGACAAAGATACCCTGTAAAAAACTAGTCTATTAATCCTTCAAACAACCAAAAAATACAATAATAAGCTTATGTTAATGCTAAAT
>JAULCB010069490.1:0-10456 GCA_032358575.1 Dendronotus rufus | reverse complement strand
TGTGTGTGTGTGTGTGTGTGTGTGTGTGTGTGTGTGTGTGTGTGTGTGTGTGTGTGTGTGTGTGTGTGTGTGTCTGAGACAAAGGGGTAGAGAAAAGATTGTGTATGAAAACACCTCTCCTATCTTTGGGACAAAAGTCAAATATAATGGATAGCTTCTAATTCTTATTGCTCTTACTGCATCATGACTATTGGGATATAAAAGTTGATAAAAAAGAAAATGAATAAACACTTAAAGTAAAAAAATACACACATACAAATCAAGGACACACACAATATACGAATGTGAAGTTTTCTCATTTGACTCATAGGCTACTGAAACTTTGGAGTCTGGTGCATGTCTTTTCTAAGCATTTTTTTCTGGATGAATTTAATGAAAAAATTATCAAATTTGTTTTCATTCTTTTATTTAATATCAAGTTACTATTACAATCAATGTAGCAATGAGTCAAGTATATATTCCCAAGCAAAATGCTTTGACTCTACACATACTGTAGCTGGGAACAATTACAAGTTTGCAGTGGAAAAAAGAATATCTGTATAAATAATCGAGAGAAAAAACCTTATACAGTAATACTGCAAAACAGATGCCTGTAAGTAGCATACTATGACAAAAGAAAGCAATTCTTATTATTTTACTATTTCATGCACAAAGGTGTTGAATTTGAATTTTGTTAAAGAAAAGTTACTGACAGAATATATGTCAAGTCCGTTGCAGTCATAATTCCTGAACATTGTTATGCTATTTCATCCTATAATGAAGCCAGTCTTATCAAAACAACCAAGGTGTCCAAATAATGGCAGAGAAGGTTTGAGAGAAACAGTCGTAACATTTTCTTTTTGAATTCATTTAGACAAATTAGTGAATGAAAGGTGTACCACAAATTAGCCACAACATTTACAAAATTTAATTTCTTCTTATTATTAATGTAGTTTTTATGACAATTTTAGATTGAATTGAGATGTAACAGTATCTAATTGATCACTTCGAAACATCCAATACCCACTTTCTAAATTCTATGCATTAAGATCACAAAAGAAGGTATTTCTCCAGAGATGCTCAATGAGGATTGTAATGATGTCATTCTTCCTCACATTGTAAGATGTGATTGAAAAATGAAATCAATGGAAAAGTAGGGACATTAAAAGCTACATTGAAAATCAGTGGCTACAGACTATGTCGGTGCCCAAAACATACAAGTAAGAAAGGTAAGAAAAGCTGATGATAACTTCATTGACTTGAACAGTGATGACAGTGCAGCAGGTAAAGAGAAGACACCATAGTTTGCTCCATTAGATATAATTTCATCAAGCTCATTTAGTTTCCGAGCTATCATTCTCTTTCTCACGCTTGGGTTTGGTGCCATGGTGGAAATCACCATTTTGCGATTAATTGTAATGAAACTTACTATACATACATCCCAATCTTGTTTACGTATACATAGGGGTAGGGCCTACATATTGAAGTTCAGATCCTGAATAAGTTTGAAAATATTTGGTTGCTATACATAATATGGTAATGATATTGGATATTGTTTACATTCATCTGTAAGAGCCTACTCCTTCCTTATCAATCGTCTCAGATCATTCAAATTTTGTGAGAATATTCTTCAAATTAATACACTATATAACAATATTTTGTGACTAGATCTTCAAATTTTAAACTGGTGAGGTTACACATTTTCAGAAGATTGCAACAACAACAAAATTAAAGAAAAAAGATGTAAATGAGCGAAGACAAGTCATTTTAGGATCTTATAACTTTCAAAGTCATCAAACTTTTTAAATTGATAGAGCAATACATTAAGATGGAAAATTCACCCCTAGTTCTTAGTGAAAAGAGAATTTATTACCCTTGTGACATCAATTCTTGGCTCCTGCATCAAATTCTAATGGGACAAGATAATCAATGTGAGTATAATCTTACAGTCTTCCACTATAAATAGTCTTCTTTGCTTTGTTTGGAAAGGTTGGCCGACAGCTATACTTCACATCTCCTGAATTCTGACCTGTAGAACTCGGTAGCCTAACCTAAATGACTATTGAGCATGTGTGAACATAATGACAATACCTGAAAGCTGTCTCCTCCAAAGCTGGAGGGATGACCTGAGAAACTGCTTAAGTGGGATTCTTCATGCTCATCTGGTATGGGAGCCAGCAATGGCTTATTGAAAAAACTGAGGTCTTCCTATAGAGGGTTAGAAGGATAAGTCAAGCCATAACAAAACTAATTGCAAGGATAACATAGACATGGACTGACATTCAGATAAATAAATCAAGTGAAGAAACATCAAAAGCAGAATGGCAACCTAGAACTTATGTAACTGGCTTGATAACTTGGCTGGGGGATGCCATTTTTTACTTTTTAATACTGTTCCTTTTTAAAGAATCTACAGGCTTGTACTTGTAGGTTTATCTTAAAAAACAAGAATTATACATAAATCCACAATCACTACATGCTAAGGCGGAAAGATTAAAACATGATTTGAAATGCATTGCACCACCATACAAAAGCATTTGGTGAGAAGTCAAGCATACCGATGACAAAAAACCATATCACATGATTATTTGGTTTTAATGGTGAAATCAACTTCAAGGCACACATAAGAACAACTATAAGAAAATTGTAAGATAATTTTTGTGTTGTATCGCTTATCTTCACTTAACATCATGTAGCTCGGGACTATTCATTGACTAGATTGATTATGGAGTAGCCTGCCTCCCGATACCAAATATTATACATTACTTTCGATTGATTATTATTGTAAACATCTTTCATTCTAATAATGTAGTTCGTATTTTATCTTGTACAATCATTGTGCTTGACTAAACTGAGATTTAAGTGTAAAGGCCAACCAGTACAGAACACAGAATACACAAATATGAAAAGCAAGTATATTTCCATTCAGGGGCAAAGAGTAAAATAAGAACTCATGTCTCAACACAAAGAAAAATAGGTACACAACTTGTGTGACACATGAATAACAAAACGTTCCAAAGATTATGATTACAAAGAGAAGGTAGTATTCGTCTGTGACGTTGTAAGACAAAACATATTTTACAATAACATTATCAACTGATGATTCTTAAAGAGTTTATTCATAGTATAGAGAATACAATAAAATATACACAGAAGATTTTTAAAAACTTACAAAAGTGATGGGTGTGAGGATGTCCCCTTGGGGCTCCAGCTCCAATTCAGCTCCTCCTGTCCCACCACTGGCTTTGGCATCCCCCTCAGGTGTGCCTGTGGGAATACATCTCGAGGTAATTTTCGGTTTTCCTTTCTTTCTACATTCTCTTATTCACTCAGTATACGCCTATGTGTATGTATGTGTGTGTGTGGGTATGTATGTGTGTGTGTAGGTGTGTATGTGTGTGTCTGTGTGTGTCTGTGTGTGTGTGCGTGTGTGTGTGTCTGTGTGCATGTGTGTGTGTAGATATATAGATATCTATCAACCTGCCTAGCTAATCATATTTTATCAGCAGTTTACAAAATGATCATCACTTACTTCAACAGATACCATTACTCTATTACTTCTGTAGTTGCCAACTGCTACCAAGCCATTGCAATCTATGCTGCTGCTGCTGCTGCTGCTGCTGCTACTGCTACTTGTGTGACTACTGATGTAGCACTAGAGCTTTATCAGTTTCTTTTTCTAGAACAAACCTTCTATGTGAGGAATTTGCCGCCTCTCTAATTCTTCCAAAACCTCTGAGATGGAGGAAGCTGGTCTTTGCTTGCGGGCGTTGTAGATAGGGTTGATGTAATCCATTTCATCATCAGCTAACGGCTAGAAAGATTGATTGAGACAAAGATTAGAAAAGAAAATCTCAGACAACTAAATCAGATCTTAGTTTTGAATAAAACCTTTTTTCATGGTTAATCACGAAAATAGCTGCATTCATGCCAATAGCTGGCACTTTAACATGCATCAGAACCAGATAATTAATATCATTCATGATATCAATTTTGTTATAGCTTTGGATTATTACAGACAATTAGTTTGTCATTTACCACAGGGGAGAGACATACCTGCTGGTTACAAATATTGAATCAAAATAATCTCAGATTTGGAAATACAATTTCTTAGTAAATTTCCACTGTGAACCGAGATGTCTATAACAGGTAAAAGAAATATTGACTTACATAGGAGCCTTTACTGTAGCGCTTTTTGGAAAAATCAGCGGGCAAGGTATCTGCCTTTGTTGGAGCTGAGAACAAAACAAAAATAGCTTGTTGAAATGCATAGAAAGTAAAATAAAAATCACAATTGGACAACCATTACATTCTATATGAAATAAAATTTCAAAATAACAGATATCAGTTTGCATGAACAATTTTCAGGAGACAATACTGAGGAACAAAACTTTCAAACGGCATTCTTTTCTAAAGACGAATCAACAGATCCATTTCTGCTTGGCACCATATCCATCCTAATTATGATGGTATTGTGGCGAAGCCTACAATGCACGAACTGCCAGTACTGCCAGACAACTCAAGTTAGACTGCTGGGACTACCATGCAGTTCCTAGTTAGAGTTACTCGGTCTCATTGCCATGGTAATTCCTTATGTCACTTCCTTACAAATAAATCGTTAACAACAAAGCCTTGTTGTTCCCTTCTTGCCACAGTTCGTGTGGCAAGGAATGCGAAAATGATTTATTCATGGACTCAAGGATGCATCCACTGCCAAACCTCGAAGGTACAAACACATACAAAAGCGCCTCGTGAAAAGCTGGAAGTACCAGAAAAACGCTTCAGTCATAATATACACGTAGACCTAGTTGGTCCCCTTCCTCAGTCAGATGGTTTCACTCATCTTTTTACAATTATCGACCGCAATACACGCTGGCCAGAGATAATACTGTTGCGGAGCACAACTGCAAAGGATTGTGCCCGAGCCCTGATCCAGCTTATCACCCCCAATCCAATGGACTTATAGAACGTTTTCATCGTAGTTTGAAAGCATCTTTGAAGGTACGCCTCCAGGCCCATAATTGGATCGACGAACTACCATGGGTGTTATTAGGTCTTCAAACAATCCCCAAAGAGGACATTGGTGTTTAATCCGCTGAACTCGTCTATGGTGAAGCGTTAACAGTTCCAGGTGCAACGAAACCAAGCCGTGGTCAGCACAGCATTTTCTTAGTACCACCGCGAATAGGATCAACCTGCAGTCATCCGTACCCCCACCGACATCTGCACATTGTGTTCCTAAGTCTCACATTCCCAGTTCCCTTCAAAGAGCAAAATTCGTTTTCGTCAGAATTGATCATGATGCCCACTGTGGACCACTGCAGCGCCCATATGCGGGTCCCTACAAAGTTCTGTTATCCGGCGATAAGACCTTCAGAATCAAAATAGGCACACGAGAGGATGTCGTGTCCAGTGATAGATTAAAACCAGCTCATGTTGACATTACGGAGCCAGTACTGCCAGACAACTCAAGTTAGACTGCTGGGACTACCATGCAGTTCCTAGTTAAAGTTACTCGGTCTCATTGCCATGGTAATTCCTTATGTCACTTCCTTACAAATAAATCGTTAACAACAAAGCCTTGCTGTTCCCTTCTTGCCACAGTATTTTCATTGTTTCAATAAATGTTTCTGTTTCAGGTGAGAGGTACTAGTTAATTCAGGATACAAAATAATAATAATAATAGATAACATTTGTATAGTACTTCACCCGGTTGGAAACAGGCTCTAAGCGCTTCACAAATAATCAATTAAAAAGTAGATATACTACAAGGGAACAATTACATTTATCAACATGCATTATAAGAACATAAAAATTGCAATAATAGATTTATACAATTGATTAAGACGTAAAAAGGTAAAATTGTAACCGTGACTTAAACATTGCTAAAGTACCAGAACATCTAACGTGCTAAGGATGACATCAAACATTGTGTCACCAACTATGAGGAATAGTTCCTTCCTGGTTTTACCTCTAGGGCCCAAGATGGCCGTTATCATGCTGAACTCATCCAGTTTGGCCAGGTGGTCGTTGGGTAGAACCTTGGTGCTTTTCTCTTCTGATGTGTGTGAGCGGAGAATTGATTTGGGCAGGGTGTGTGAGATGAAGGGAGGCGTTCCATTGGACGGTCCGTTCTCGTGTATATGGTTCAGGGGTTGTATGAGCTCCATGTCATGGTCTACTTCTTTTTTGATGATGTAGTCTCCATTTCTTTTCTTTTTCCGGACACAGATCAGCACACAACACAGGCTGATGACCAGGACTGCACCTATCGCACTCACAATGATGACTGGAAATTGACAAGATAAATATTTGTTAAACTAAAGGACTACAGATTTATTGAAAACAATTTGTCATTATCATTAGTGATAATTTAAAATCCTCATTATTATCATCATCATATGCTATCAATCAATATAATAGTTTATATTTTGTAACTAGGGGAACCTCCAGACTTTTCATGTATCCACCACAGAGGTAAATTTAGTAAAATTGCCTTTTACTTTTACGAGGGCATGACGCTGGCCATTCTGATCAGGATTCAAGCCCAGGAACTCTGAATTTTGAGTCAAACGTGCTGACCATTAGTCATTAGCCATAGATGCCACTTAGAATTTACTGACCAGTCTAAATTCACTTAGTGCTGGAGCTATATACCAATAATAATGTCATCCATATAGATTCACTTAGCGCTGGAGCTACATACTGATAGTAATGTCATCCACAGGTTCATCTATGTTGTGGTAGATGGCGGGATGCGAGCCGTTGGTGACGACCTTGGTGGAGGACAGATGAGGCGGACTCGTCGGAGGAGAGCTCTGTGCAGGCGCCACGCTCAGTGTGACAATCTTGAGGTTTGGGTTTTCCCAGGGAGGCATGCTGAAATCCTGAAATAAAACAGCACATCACAACTGAAGGATTGACTGACAATCTTTCACCTCATAAAAAAACTTTTAATTTAAGGCATGTTTCAACATATTTTAGGCTATTTAAGGTTACCACCTTTGGTTTCAAGTCTGTTTGCAATAGGATGTGAAAACAAGGTCAGAGTCAAAACCTTAAAACCTTTCTTTCAGCTGGAGCTGGAATACGGGCTTTCCTTGATCATGAGCAAGTGCACTTCAGTTGTATTTTTGAGTTTGTTACATTACTTTCTTTATCATTTTCTACTGAATGAAAGAGTTATTAACACAACCCTTGGCTGAGTGGTTAGGGCTTGCACTGAGACCTGAATAACAATTTTTTTTTTTTTTTTACCATAAACGTGTTTGGTGTGATCCTCTTCTTTGCAGTTGGGGCTGTTGTAGGTTTGACCATTTTGCTGGTTGAACAGCTTTGAGTGGTGTCTCCAACCACTGTAACCCTTGGAGCATTCAAGTATAAGTCTCTGAGAGAGTGCAGGGTGTTGGAGCTTCCAGATCCCTCTTTAGGGACATACGCTGTGTCTGGAAGGAAGATGTGGAGGGATTTGTTGAAGATAAAAATAATGTCTTTACCATATTTAGCTTCTAGTATCATTCATGCATGGTTTTGTCAATTTGTATGTAAAATATTCATAAACGTTCTCACTATCATCAGCCAGTAAACCTTATGATTGCATGCCAAATATGTAGGGGGCCGGTCTCAGACAGAAATATGTTCAAGCTATTCATTAGGAAAAGGGCCTGCATTTTTATAACAGTTTCATGAAGAAAGGTGTAAATAAATCAAAATTATAGATGAGAAATAGTATGCTTTTCGAAATCCAAAAAGATTGCCTACTTGAAATACAGCCAGAGAAGTTGAACATGTTTCTAAAATGAAGTTTTGGTTTCAAACAGCCTCCTATGTTGATCATATCGATATTGTTCAATGGGTAGTCTGGATAATTGTTTTTGGCTTCTTTGATACCATCAACCTGAATGTGAATAGAATGAAATATTTCCAGTAATCAAATCAATTGAACAAAAAACAAGCTCAACTTACTGACTTTTTCTTGAAATCTGATACTCAATTCTTTAAAAGCAATAAATAAAAACAACAAAAACTCACAGAGGGTGACTTCCTTGTGAAATAACAAAACGATTGCTTTTTAAATAGACTATGAAACATTGAGAATTTCCTCTATTCCAAAAGTAGGTACGGTATGGGAATCACAACCATGCTTGGAGATTTTTCTTTTTTCTTTGATGATAATATCCTTGTCCCTAGATTGTTTGTTTTTTTTGTTTTTTTGTTTTATCCTTGTCCCTAGATTGACAATCTTTAAATCATTGCAACTTACACGTCAATGCAAAAAATGCAAGAAAGGTGACTAAAGTTTTATTTAAGTGATACTCGAATTACATTTGCACTAGCGTTAATGAAGGATTTTGATTCCAATAAGAATTGAGACATTCGTTTTGTAATTTTTTCATAATGTTAGTATCAGTTAGTATCAGTTAAAACCAAGAAGAGTGTATGCATTGACTGTTTGATAAACATTGCAGTCAGGAGTAGCTCCGAGCATAAATAGACTTTTGGTTACAAACGTGACAGGCATCATAACACACAACAAAGCACATTGATTATATCATATCCAAAATGAAAGCTCACAAATTCCTTTCAAAGCTTGTCATTCACTATTAGTAAAACTATACTGCTACAACGCAATGCCATTGATGAAACATAGCAAAAACTTACTGAGGTATGAAAATAAAAGATTTAAAAAGCGATGGCTTTCCGGCAGCCCAGTTGAGGTTATTGATATCAAATCATTTCATCTTGAATAAAGCAATTAGGCATAAAGATAGCAAAAGAGTAAAGTACAACATCAGGATGTTTCACAAATGTGATGCCATGCAAAAGCCTCCTAACAAAAGGTCTGATATCCTTATGCATGCATAGATTTTCAATCCACATAACAATCCTATAGCTAATAGCTTGTAATAAGAGTCAGTCATTTGATCAACTTGCTACAATGAAACATGCTAGACAACATTATAACCGTTATTAACAGTTACTATTTACCAGAATCATTTATTTTCTTGATCTCCATTGACCATTAGTTTATCAAGCTGCGTTGTGGAAATATTGAGCATTTACACATGAGGGAAAATCATGTCTGGAATTTGCTAGAATTAGTAATCAGATACGACTTGAAGATAATTAATTAGCCTTAAAGTTGCTCCATTTAAATTGTTTTTACAACCCTATTTACTGAATAAACAACAAATAATTAATTTGAATGCAGCAATCTATTTATTTAAATTTAACTCAAAATAAAACAAGAAAAGTTTTCATATAGATTTGACAAGGTAATCGCAACAAATGAACTCAACAAATGTACTCAAATGAAAAGGTTGTTCTACTATTTCTACCTTTGCCTCCTGTTATTACATTGTTTTTTAAAACAAATGGTGACATTTTTTATACCAAACAAAGAGCTTATAATACCAATAATGTTAATGCTGTGTGTTAATGCAAAATTCATCCATCTAATTATTTCACAACTCTCCAATTACTTCTCAACAGCTACATGGTCGTAACAAATATACTCAAAAACACCAAACCTCACAGATTAGAAAAACAAATGATCCACTATTACACAGTAAAATCATGTAAGATAACTATACTATATCGTTCCACATAAAATCTAAATTTGTAGAATATAACATTTGATATATATTTTGAGGGTATTTTCATGCATAGTATTGTAAGGAAAAAAAGAAATATAGTCTTTTGTAAGTTCATAGAAAAGTAAAATAAAAAGTGCTAGCTGACATTTGCAAGAGAAAAGCACCTTTAAAAAATGAAAAGGAGTCCATTTTACTCAAAAAATGAATGAAAATTTCAAACGTTGCTATACTTACAATGGCATTTCCATAGGGATCAATGGGTTTGACCTGTTAAGACAACAACCATGCAGACATTGCTTTGTTCAAGAGTAAGTTATCTATGTCTATCAGTAGATCTTATGCATTGAAAAAAGAGTAGTGAAACAAGGTGCTGATGAATTATAATAACAAAATTGCTTTATAGAACTACTATTACAGAAATTTCATCTAAAAAAATAAACAGATTTTGAAAGAAATATCAATCATACTAGAATGGAAAAGAGAGAATCTTCATAAAGCAAAGTCTCCTTTTGCTTAACATAATAAAAGCCATTGCCAAAGTTGCTTTTATGTGATTTAAGCAAAAATGGTGAATAAAATGTATACGTCATATAATAATAAAAACACTTGTGTTTGCAGTTGGAATGTAAAAAACACATACACAGCCTGCTGGTCTAGATTTCCTTACACAAAACAATTATCATATTAGGTTATGAAACGAGGAATAAGATTATTAGGTGGCTTGCGACTATTTTGTTGTTGTTTCTTTCTTGTTCACCCATAGGTAAAACTAAACATTTTTAAACATACTTTTCTTTCGGAAATAGACAATAGAGAGAGAGAGAGAGAGAGAGAGAGAGAGAGAGAGAGAGAGAGAGAGAGAGAGAGAGAGAGAGAGAGAG
>JAULCB010069379.1:0-10459 GCA_032358575.1 Dendronotus rufus | reverse complement strand
TTGAAGAATGAGGAAAAAAACGGGGACGTGACGGCGACGTGCTGGCGCTGGATTCACTCTGTGAGAACTCTAAGAAGGTAGATTTGTGTGCCACAGTGATTTTTGGACAGGCCAGCAGCAAGTCGACCTATTCTTAAATTACATCGTCTCTGGTGAATTACCCAGAGGGTAAATCTTCTCTCGTTTGCACACATAATGAGAGTAACACCAGGGCGTGGTACATTTTATAGTAATGTGTCAAGTACACTGCTCATTGCACCATTCAAACATTGGGTACATCGGGATGATCACCTGCCTGCCTATACTTCATGTTGACCAAAAGATTCAGTGGCCAGTCAAGAAATCAATATACATACTGGAGTCGTATCCTGATCTTCATAGCATGGCCGAGTGATAGAAGCCACTGCCTGGATAAGATGCTACGTGTGAATCGGTACCCATTTCACATCTGGGTGGAGTGAGAAAGCTATGTAAAGTGCCTTACCCAAGGGGATACTATCAGGTGTTCTGATCAGGATTTGAACATGAAACTCCTTGATCTCCTTAAGTTAAGCGTGTCAATCACTATGGCACTGATGCCAGTCATAAGGCTACCAAAAACAATTGATTAATCAACAAACACACGAGCACGCACACACACACACGCATACAAGACACTGTACCTGTTGTTTGAAGCTATCTCTCTCTGTGGTCAGTTCCTCTATCTGTGTCATTTGGTCTGTCAGAGTGATCTGGTCCACTGAATGCTGAAATAGATAGAGAGTAGAAAATGGTTCTTTAATTCCCAGTTATACTTGACTGTACTGCCAAAATCAAAGCAAATGCATTCATTTCTTGAATCATTTATTTACTCACTCACTTTTTCACTCATTTATTCAAGGATTCTTTCATTCATTTGTCCATTCCTCCATTCACACACCATTCAACTATTCTTCCATTCACTCACACATTCGTTCATTCCTTCCTTCCTCCATCCCCGCCCCCCTTCATCCCGTCACCCCATCCTCCTGACCTGTTGTACGGCTGCCTTGTATTTCTTCATCAAGTCGTTCATGTCTTCCTCCGAGTCCTCCACCCGACTCTGGAGCTCCGTCTTTTCCCGCAGGTGGGACATGCTCTTAGACTCCGCCTGAAAAGGGAAGAAAAATGGCCGGAAACACCATACATTGAAATCATTTTTGTTTTTTGTCATATTTTGAAGGGAGAGAACACATCATTAAGGTGTTACCAAAAAGAAAGGTGACGACTATCAAATATAAAACAAAATTGATTGGACACAAAAGACTAGAATAAAAATAAAGTAGTAGTTTTTTATCGTTGCCTGGTAGAATATTTGTAGTTTTTTATCTTTGCCTGGTAGAATATTTTCTCAAAAATAGAAAGTTGCGATGAAGCAAGCCCAGTGACTAGCTGTCCACCCCCACCACCACTGCCCACCTCCTGCTTGCTGCGTGTGACGTCCTCAATCTGCTGCTGTAGTTCCTGCATCTCCAGCTCCATCCGCTTCTTGGCCTTGACGGCAGCGGCCGAGGTAAACTCTGCATCCTCCAGCTGGTTCCGGAGATTGGCAATTTGACCTTTGACCCCTTCCAGGTCTTTCTGCTTCAGCAGGGCATTGCTTGCGTCATTGAGAAGGGCTTTCGTTTTACGCAGATTTTTCTTCAACCGTTTCTCTTGGTCTGAATAAATAAGATAAGATATAAATACTTTATCAATCCTTGGAGGAAATTATAATGCGTTATACATTGCATCAGATGATTTAGGGACTAGAAAAATACATTCACAGGGGTGTATTCCACAAAAACTGAAATCAGACAATTGGCGGAAGATTTACAGGCCTGCATTCAATACAAAGGCAATCATTCCATACAATAAATTGGCATAGAAAATAGTACAAAATTATCTTTAAAATATCTGAGTTAGTCTTGGCTTCACCTGCATCAACATTTTCAAGATGATTCAAAATATTTTCGTCTATCTATAAAGATGGAGACATTAGGCTAGACGAATATCCCCTTGGCTCATCGATGTGAAAACCCTAATTCGACCCAATTAACAACACACATGTTTTTCGTGTCAGTGTAAGGGTGGCAGAGTTGTCATCTACACTTCTTTAGTTCCAAGTTTCAAACAATTCTATCCCTGTTTAATCCCAAAGTGTCAAGAATTAAGAATTAAGAAATGTTAAGATTAACTAGTGATTTTTCAGTAGAATTAATCTTTTTTTTCCTCTTCAAAACAAATCATTTTACTTGATTTTTTTACAACCCCAAAGCCTGTACCTAGATCTCTCTGCGGTCCCCTGCTGCCAGCTTCCTGTAGCCTGCGTTCTAGGGCTGCCTTCTCCTCCAGGGCCCTCTTCTTCTGTTCGTATTCCTCCTCCAACTGGCTCTCCATTTGACGCAGCTGAGGATTTAAATAATACACTTAAAAAGTTTTCAGTTTAGCACTGTTTGTTTGTCTAGAGTTTTACAGCACTTCAACCTCCAATGGCCGTCTCAGCAGCAACAAAACAAGGCATTTAGATTTCACAGACAAGACAAAAGTACGGTTATTACGCAGACTGAACCTAAACAATCTATAGTTTGTGAGAAGTCTTTTAGTAGTTCTGCTCCTTGTCTTTGGAATGCCTATGTCGTATGGTTCCTTGTGTGTTGTTCTTGAATAGGTATACACTTGTTCCATGCATTGTAAAGCGCTACAGAACACATTTTATTGTGGATTGTTTTACAGAGCTGAAGAAATTCATTCCTACCCTTTTTCCTAATGACCTCGTACCTTTTTCTGTGTCTTGTACCTCATCTCCTCCATCTCCTCGTCCTTCTCCTCCAGGTCCTTACTCTGTTGTTGCTTGATCTTCTCCATGTTCATCTCTAGTCGCAGCTTAGCCTGAGGTGGAAAAGAAGGAATCAAACTATCAACTAAACAGAATGGGGAAATCAAACTATCAACTAAACAGAATTTCCTGGCTATCATCAAGACCAGACATGATACAGAAGAGAAAAATTATTGAAGATTTTTTTTTTTTTTAAAGAGTTGAATCTTTTAAGTGTACCACCACCCATTCAACACATTTTAAGATGATTACACAGGGGACACCTCCAATCCAACATCTGCCTACAATAGGACTTGATAGCATACGGCTAAACACAGAAGCCTGAAAACTTTGCTTTGCCCAGCTTTAATCAAACATGATGAATGTAAGTTATGTTTTTAGATGACATTTTGAGGCAATAGATGTTTGTTTGCGACCAAATCAACACATTTTAGGTCATAAAGCGCTGGAAACTAGCAAGACGATATTTTGAGAGATGAAAGATAATAACAGAAGATGAGACAAACTCCTACCACACGCAAAATGTAGGTCAAAAGATAGAAGAAAAGAAACCGAACCCACCACCCCCCCCCCTCCCTCCTCCAACCACGTACACCATCCCAAAGCCTTAGAGACTAGTAGCCACCTACCTGCTCCAGGAGTTGAATCTGGCCAGCCTGCTCGTCCAGTTCCTCTTCCTGTTCTTGGAGTTTCTTGTCCAGCTCATGCTTGGCTTTCTTCAAGGCCATCACCTGCAGACACACACACACACACAAACAAACATACAACTAGGTGTGGAAAGTGTAAATTTTCTAGTTGAAATATCAACATTGAGTTTACAAATCCATATTCTTCTCAAGGAATCAGGAAAATTGCAATTTAAATTTTGAAAATCGGACAATAAGTTATTTGTTTATGAATTTTTTAAATTTGTTAATTTTCGTTGATCCGAAAATACAGGCCGCCGCACGGTTTTGCACGGTTTTTAGCCAGCCGCAGAGAAAAAGAATAAGACACCAAAAACTCTGTATTGGTGTTTTCACACACTCCACAACATTATACAACAGATCACCCAAAATCATAGAATCTAATCAAGGTTTCCATACAAATACTAAGCTATAAAGTTGACACATTTTAACAAAATCAACATTTTGAAGAAACCTTTATTGTCAGATACCCAAATTCAAGGTGGTATTAAACCAAAAATTGTATTCATACATGGTCAAAATTACATAAAGTGCATTAAATACATATAGAGAATACGTCTAATTTTTTTCAGAGATCTAATTACATGCATAGAACTTTTATTGGTTACCAAAAGGGGTACCGAAGCTCAAAATGGGGAAAAGGGAGAAACCGAAGGAAATATACAAAAAAATGCGCGCAGTTCTCACAGAAATGCCCATAAAACACAAACCAATAAAGGTACAAATAAAACCAAGATACCAAATTAAAGCTTATTCCCTGCACTATGCAATTAAGCAACTAGAAATAGATTAACTTGAAGTTGAAAATTAGAATTAGAGTATAAAAGTAAAAGTAACAATCATCAAACAAATTTGAAGCCGTATTTTGACAGAAAGTAGAAAGGCTCATAAAACACAAATCAATAAAGGTACAGAATAAACCCAAGATACCAAATTAAAGCTTATTCCCTGCACTATGCAATTAAGCTACTAGAAATAGATTAACTTGAAGTTGAAAATTAGAATTAGAGTATAAAAGTAAAAGTAACAATCATCAAACAAATTTGAAGCCGTATTTTGACAGAAAGTAGAAAGGCTCATAAAACACAAATCAATAAAGGTACAGAATAAACCCAAGATACCAAATTAAAGCTTATTCCCTGCACTATGCAAATAAGCAACTAGAAATAAGATTAAGTAGAAGTTGTAACTTATAAATTGTAATAGTTAATAAAGTATAAAAGTAACGTTCATGAAATAAAAATAAATATATCTTAATCTGAGTCAGAGTCTGAGTCCTCGCTGGAGGTACTTAATAAATGTGAAAACTGTCTCTTTTTTCTGTGTGGTTCAGGTAAATCATAAGTTATGCCCAGGTGATTACATAAAGAAGTTAACAATGCTTGCATATTCCCAGTGAGACGCAAGTCTTTAGCATTCATGTAATATTTCCTAAAGCGAATTTGACATTTGAGATTTTGAAGTGCACTTGGTTTTCTAAGCAATCGATCCAATTTTTCTTTGGTATCGCATAGCCCCCCCTGGCTCAAGATATCAGTTAACATTTGGGCCTGTTTCTCCTTATCACAAATTTCTTTTTCCTTTTTGCTCCTTTCATTTTCAATAACTTTTGCTTTTATCTTTTCCCTAACATTTTTTACGCTTTCTTTGTGTTTTTCTTTTAATATTTTCCCATTTTTTCGTGCGGATGTCATGGCCTTTTTTCGTTCGTTGGGAGATTTGTCATCAAGGAACTTTGAGGGTGTATTGTGCTTCCACATGCTTACAGTGCTTCTGAGGTAGGTCGATGCTGTTCTGCGCTTGGTCATGTCATAATCTAGATCTCCAAACATTCGCTCTCCAGTTAAATTTGTGAGAGGACATGTGTTCAAAAAGTCTTGCAGATCATCCGGTAAATCATCACCATAGACACCCCCAGGAAGAAAATCTATCAACTGCCTTGTCAGTACAGCTTGGAAATGCCTAACTATTGCTTTGAACGTACAAGAAGTTAATAATTGGTCGCAACGGTTGTTGGTGCGGAAAAACATGATGGCAACATCTGAGTTGTTTGAAAATTCTTCACCGAAGACAGGTTCCTCTTTCAATATATCGAGTATATTAAATGTATCTGAACTCCATCGTTCAAAGGCGGCTTTCATTGATTTCACATGTTTTGGAAATTGTCCATAGGGAGTACGGCTATTCATCAGTGACCAGAATGGGGTCGTCAGGTATGTGGATAAGATAGCAATTGCTGTCATAATCGACATGACTCCATTGTCTTGCAGGTCAGAGCAAATGCTTTGCAATTTCAAATTGTGGTGTGATGCACAGTCTTGCAAGAATCGAAGGGATTCTGTGTGATGGTGAAGGAGAGCCACAGCATTCTCAAACATACAGTTAAATCTGTTGCTTCTGTAGCTGGTAAATGTAGACTTGACTTCAGAGGAATCACAATGCGCCAACCATTCTTCTCTACATCCGTTCTTTTCGTCTCCTCTCGGCCCCAAAACGTCTGCTGCCGTTCTCAATAACCTGCTTGCACTTGTTTCACTATTGGTCCAATTCTTAAATACAGGATCCTTTGCTCTGCCCAACTTGGTTCCGGATGTTTCCTCTACAATGGTCTCCTGTGTCCTCACAGCCTTCTCAGTTTCCTCTGCAAGCCCAATCAAAAAATGAGCATTGCAATAAAGGAAGTGCACAGAAGCATCTTCCCCAACAATTTCTTTTTTATGGTCGCGCATTTTCTTGTTAAATAATTTCATATTAGCTGCTCTGTCGCTCATCAATGCCTTCATTTTCAAAAGAATTTCTTTATAAATCTCCATGCGATCTGGCATCTCTTCTGTTTGGCAATAGACATCAGTAATTTCATCAAAAAGCTCCAGACTCTTTTCCAACAAGGTGCTTGCTTTGTCATCAGCAACTTCAGTGTACCCTACCGATAAGGTTGATCCATTATCAAGAACTACGTGATGTTCTAAGTAGTGCTTTTTTTCTCTCCCCGTCCCATCAGTGGCGTAAGTAAAATGTTCACTATCTCTAATGCTGGTCACGATGTGCTGCTTAGCAATGTGGTTACCCTCGTACATAAAATTTGAACATGATCTAGGACAGGGCAACGTCGACACAGGGATGTCTTTCTGAAAAAGTTTTTTTGAAATTAGCGACACAACTCTTGAAACAAATGTTGGTGAAACATTTAACTCGCCTATTAGTGTCATGTACAACTGCCGTATGTTATTTGAGTACATAGTGCACTTTACTTCTTTTTGTTTCAATTGTATTTCCTCATCTAATTTGTCAATGTTCAGAGCAACAACAGCTTCATTATTTTGTATGCTAAGTGTCTCAGCTTTCTTTTTAAATTTATTTTTCATATCCTGCTCAGTCTTAACTTTTCTCTTCAACTCGGAAGTTATTTCTATTTCTTGTTCCTGCTTAAGATTAAGATCTTGTTTAAGTTTAAGTTTAAGCTCATCAATTTGCTTTTGTTTCTCCGCCTTATTTTTTCTGATCAACTCTGAAGTTGTTTTTTTTTCTTGCTTAAGATCTTGTTTAAGCTCAACAATTTGCTGTTCAAACTCTACATTTAGCATCTTTAATTCGTTGTTCCGTTTATAATAGCGTTTCGTTCCTTTGATCTCATTTAGATTTTCTTCCAATGACTGCACTTTCAACTGTAATGTTGTGATTTCCACCATTGACATCCTAAGCTTTTCTATGTCTGTTAATAGTTCTTTCTTGTCGTGCTGAAGGTCATTAATAATATTTTCTTTCAAGTTGTTTTCAAAGGTACGGTTGTTATTTCTTAACACTAACTGTTCTGTGTCTTTTTTATAATCTTTGATAAGTTGTTCCTTTTCTGCTATCAAGATATCCTTTTCACAGCACCATCTACAGCCATTTTCTGATACTGATATTATAACTTGAACCTTTTCAACAAAGGGCATTCGCAAAAAGTCTTCAAGTTTAGAATGGTCCTTTTTATTTTTGGAAAGCTGCTTAAACTTTGCCATCACGTTCTTGATGCATGTCCTTAATTTCATGTCACTTAATTCTCTACAAGCCAGGCTTAACTTCACTAACCATTTTCTTATAAACATTGGGGACTTATTGTCCTTAGTCATTACCTTCATAAATGCAACAACAACATCATTACAAACATCAGATTGAGGAGGCAAACTACAGCTATCAGGGTCTTCAATGTTGATCTTGTTTAACCCGAGGTCAGCCAGAGCATCGGGCAGGGGATTGGTCTCAACATCAAACTCTTTAAACAACAGGGCTGTGGCTTCATCTTGTGTGAGGGGGGTTTCAAAGAACTTGAAGATGGCCTGAATACGCTTGTACACCTGACCATCAGATGCCTTTCTAGCGGTTGGGGCTAACGTGTGTAACCACAAGGACAACTGTAAAAAAATAAGATAGAATAAGGATAGTGAGAATAATTATAATAAAAAGTATATATATTTCTACCAAGCCTTTTTAGTCGAGACCTCAAAAGCGCTTTACAAAGAAAACAATCATCACAATGCAGTCATACAATTCAGTCACCAAAACATATACATACTGACTGGTAGCCTATCTCTACAAATATATGTCAGGTACAAAACACAGATTGAACCCCACTTTGTGCTGACAGCTTAAAATAAAATCAACCATCCAATTGCATCGTGCTCAGTGTGATGTATACATAATACTTCTTGGAGATGACATGTAATGGTATCAGGATCAATTACACACATGCATTTTCATTTTAGTTTTAGTTATGACTAACCTTGCAATAACTGGCATTGCTTTCTTCTTTCAAAAAGAACAACTGCAAGAGCAATTTATTCCTCACTGTATCAATATGCGGTAAATCAGGTCGTCTGCCTTTCCCTTTCATCAAGAAATGTCTCTGCAGGATCTTGAAGGTGTCATCCTCTGGAAAAAATAATCACAAACTTTTAAATTCAAAAGATGGGTAATTGAAATTGTTGCCAATTGAACGGTTAGTTTATCCACTGAAACATTTATTCTCACAGAATCATCAGCAACTAGTAGTTGTAGTAGACATGGAAAAATATAAGTTCTGCAAAAGGAGGAAGAAATTACCAAAACAACCAGCAAAATCCATAAAGTAATCCAAGCTAATAAACATTAGCACTCAAGATCCCAACCCTGGTCGGCCATGATAACTACAGACGCCCAGGCGTTGCCAGACACTCTCATTCACTATGGCTGTTCCGACACTTAGATTTACTCCCCCGTGACAAGTCCTAGTATTGTCACTTTCGTAATTTTTTAATTCATTGATGAATCAGAAAACCCACACAAATATAGACTTAAATAACAATAACTTACCTATAAGTTTTCTCAAATGTGTCTTTGAAACTGGGTTGTGGATGTTTATGGAATGTGATGGCTCGGCTTGCAGGTCTGGCAGTGGGGGTTCGCACGGCCACTGAGTGAAAGCTTCTTCCGCCATCTTAAAATACCGGCTTCATGGGGGAATCTAGCTTGGTGGGTTCTTGACGATCAAGCTCCGTGGAAAATTAATCGACGTTTATGGGGGTTGTATCATCAAAAAGCTTAGATGATAAGCTTTATATTGGTGTGTAACAGTCCGTGCTATTCTCTTTAAAAATAGTAGTTATCCGTAAATAACGTTGCCCTAGACGTTTCACCCTGCCATAACTTCAACACGGTTCGAGCTGCCGGAAGTGGTTAAATGCTATTTTAAAGAGGAGTTAATTCCCTTTCCAATGATATCATTACTATTTTTATACGACCATTTTCACCGCTGCTATGGTTCAAAACGGAAGGTGACCCATTGGAGTTCATCTGAACTTTGACTTCGACTCGAGGCTAGATCTACCGATCTGGTGTCAACACTCGATAACTTTAAAAAATTGAATAAAATACTTATCGTAAACGTATATTTTCATGACAAACAAAATAAGATAAACAGAAATCGTCCTTTTCAATGGTTTTTATTGCATTCAATTTGAGTAATTCTGAGCAGAGAAATAATAAGAAGAAGATAGCATGAGAAGTGGATCTGTGTCGCCGTGTCGACATTTTCGACCGCTTCGGGACGTACGCTTTCCACACCTAATACAACGTGTAATACGATGATATACAATCATTGCATTCAGTTCGTTTAAAAACAAAGGTTGCATCAACAAACTTGTCCATCTCGGTCAGTTTGCCAAATCTTTCTGGAGAGTAGTCTTTTTCTAGGAAAACATTAAGTCCCCCAGGGCCATTAGGCTTAAATGGCCCGACCTGTGTTCTGGATAGATTACATCCTTAACTCACAAGTATCAGTTAGTCAGTATTCATTTCTACACTTGAGCGAAGAGAGGGAAATTGTATAATGATACTTTCTCAAGGACTTTATAAGGACATATCCGCCCTGATTCGAACTCAGGATCCTTCAATGCAGAGTCAAACATGCTAGCCGTTACGCCACTGACACCACTTTGTGATAATTGTCTACCGGTTGCCACGCCTCCCTGACCTACCTCACTATTGTCTTTGCCCGACCCCATGAGGTCAGTCATTTCCTTCTCAAGCCGGTCTGTCTTGTCTGACTGAGAATCCAGATCCATTCGCGATTGCTGTTTGGAAACAAGATGAAAAAATATAGAATTGAACTCTAAAAACTCAAGATAAATGTTACAATCCAATTGTTCCTGAACAATAACTGTGCTTAATCAACCATGTCATTGTGATTATAAAAAATCTAAACATGCTTTCTTTCCAGCAGGTAAAATTTGTTTGGGATGACCTTTTAGGACCAAAATATGAACATATTAACTTTCAATGAGACTGACTTTTTTTCTTTACACTCAGAATCAAATATTTGTACCCCGAGCACATAATTCACTCCTCCAATTGTGTCTCACCTTGTCGCGGTGGAGGGGCTTGCGCGGTCTAAGGATTTCTAAGGCTATATTACAGG
>JAULCB010069268.1:0-10466 GCA_032358575.1 Dendronotus rufus | reverse complement strand
CCCCCCCCCCCCCCCCCCCCCCCCCCCCCCCCCCCCCCCCCCCCCCCCCCCCCCCCCCCCCCGAGGAGATAATACAATTAATTTGTAAGGATAAATCTATCAAAAGAAGAAGAAAAAATGAATGAATGAATGAAAACGAAACACTCACGTTCCAGTTGTTGGGTTGGCCGGCGCCCCAACTCGACATCGTATTTCCCCACTCCCTTGAATAATCCAAATGTGATATCAGCTGTAGTTGTTCTATTGGATGTATTATTAGTATTTATACTCCTTAGTTCCGAAATGACCCAATGGTCAGAGGCAAAGGCCGTCACAACAAGACCCACACCGATGATGGCAACGAAAACAGACACGCCTATGAGTCGTTTATCCTTCGCCATTGTCCTGGCTGTCGCTCACACTTCGAATATCAAAATCAAAACGTCACGAAAACAAATTAGATCCCAGGAATGACAAGTCTTTCATTTAAAATCTAAGGTAGATAAGATTCCTTCGAAATGTATTACGAGACGGTTAGAAAATAACAAACAGACGAAGTTGTTTACGGCGGATGGGGAAGGCGTCGTCCCTCCATAACAATATCAACTCCAACAGGTAAAATGAAAAATGAAAAGGATGTCAACAGATAATATCGCGACATAGAATGGGTGTGTTTCTACCTGACGACCAATCAACGACCGTCGTCAACACACAGGTGTATCTCTATACACTTTGCACAGGCTGTGAGAGTCGTTAGTTTCGTATGCCATTAATCATTGGAAAACAGTAAACAGGGGAAGCGAGATAACGTTGACATTTCCCAGACACTAGAAACTGGAAAACAGCGCAATTTGGGGAGTGGACGGGGATGAGGGGTTGAGAAAGAAAGAAGGAGGAATTGAAAAGAGATTAAAGTAAAGAGAAAGTAGAGGTGTTGTCAGGTGAAATTCCCCACACATTAAAATAGCGGAAGAAAGGAAAATGAATCGACTATTTGAAGATATATTACTATGAAACTCAAAACTGCAGTTACTCTATAAAGTGTAGTTTCTTGCCATTCCAACAACGACAAAGAGTTGAGCTCTATTCACTCCATCTCCAGGTAGAGGAGCTATACAACCACGACATACTCTTTTTGCCATCATTCTCAGATCAAAGATTCAATAATAATTTCCAAGGACAATACGTAGTTTCAGGGGCTTAACCATCAACACTTTTGGCCCTGTTTTTCTTTTCTTTTCTTTTAACCCCTTCTTCTTCTTCTCTCTCAGACAAGTGGTTCGTTGGACAGCTTGCAGCGGCCCTGTTACTTCCTAGACATTACTGGGAACCCAGAAGAAGAAGAAAAAGAAGGCACACTTAAATATGTTAAGGTTTTTATGATAAGAAAGATCCTGGGTTTGTATCCACCATTCGCAGTTAATTCATTTCTCATTGATTTGATTTTCTTTTAGAAAAATAAAAAATATAAAACGAAAAAAAATAAGTACGGAATAATAAAAATACCTGGTATACATCGATCACCCAAAGTGGTCACATTGGTTTTTTTCTCCTCGATTGTTGTGGTGTCATGGCTGCCGTAAGCGATCTCATTGCGGCAGGGATCGTCGGTAATGTTTTGATTTTTAAGAATTTGTCGCAAGTAGAATATGAGCATTATGTTAATAACTATGAATTTCCACAATTCTATTGAAATATACCGAAACAGGTTGTTATCTGATATTGTAGTTTCTATAGATTCAAGTTTTAGCAATATCGAAAGTAGGAAGAGGGGGTGTGTCCATTTTAGTTCTCGTGACTTTTCTCAGTCATTGAGTTCCCTGTTTATGCTGGAATCTATTTTGAATATCGGATGTGTGTTTCATTTGTCTCTATCATCTCAGAATATGCTCCTAACGTAACTGAGGAACTCCGTTGACATGTCTTCAATAGATCCTTTTTGTTAAAATTATGAATTTATAAAAAGGCAGGCGATCCATATCCCGAACTATCCTGAACTGCACAACATGGAAGGTTTAGGCTTTATGGTCGAGACGGTACACATGCGTAATACGTATCATGATCATCAAAAATGGATTTCATGTGTTTAATATTTCTGAAATAAGATGAAAATATTGCAACGGATTTAATTTAAATCGAACTGCACTGACACTCACACTACTATGTTATATTACTATCAATAATCTACTTGTATATCAAGTTGTAACCTGACACCATTAGGTATAAATGGTAAACGAGAAAGAATGAAAGAATATCAAGTTGTCACATCATGCATTATTTGTAATTAAAGTTTTTCTCTCTTTCAGAAAAAGACAAAAATAACGATGTGCTGTGGACATGGTCCTATCCCGTAGTATCCGCTGAACAGAGAGAATATGTTTTGTCCAAATCAGGCTTCACCAATGAAAATGCCTTGTCAGTTCCCTTTCTGTACGGCCAGTGGAAGGATGTTTGGTATTACATCAGTATCGTCAATGGAAGTGAAGCAGACATTGCCTTACCTGAGGTCTGGATCTAACATTATCAATGTTTTGTTTACTGTTTGCCCATGCATCAATGTTTCAGTATTTGAAAATATATTAATTTCATGCCAAGGAGATATTTTCCTTAGATATTGTTTTAAGTTTTTCTCCGAAGCTAACTTGATAAATTATACAGTTAGCAAGGACTACTCATTCAGTATAAGAAGTCCTTGACAGTTAGTAATAAAATGTTTAGGAAAACAAATTAATTGTATCACAAAATAAGATTGGTTAGGGATACTTTTACAGTACAACTTGTTTTCGTCAAACAAGCAGAGACAAGAGAAATACAGTTAGGGATTTTTACATTAGTTTGATGAATCTATGATTTCATCAATAAATGTGTGCTACAAACAAGCATCACAGTTGTCTGCGTTGCTGTTGAAGGCTGCAGTCATTACACAGTGGTCTCTTGTCCTCATTGCTGTTTTGGTAGGGTGACAACAATTGGCTTTGTATGTAAAAGTTTATCTATTGATGAAGTAGTAGGGATGTGCTCGCAAGGGCATTTTTCAAAACTAAACATGTTATATTATGACTATAAAACTAGAAAACTTTCCCGTCAACCGTATTTGTTTAATTTCTCTCCAACACCTACAGGTTGTACAACTAGGGCTGGTTTTGTTTAGTAAGGATTTCAATCCTGAAAAATATGCCGCCTTGTGTCACATATTTTCACGCCAATACGAAAAGACCGGCAATGCTGCTAATATGTTAGAGACCTATCTGGCCATTATCACCCGGGGTGTTTGTAACAGTGATGAAAATGGAAAGTTTTCTGTCACCGATTATAACAAGCAACAGGCATATGCCAAATGCTGCATCAAAGGTAGGTAGATAGTAACTGGGTTTATCAACCTTTTAACTCATTAAGATTAAGATGTATGTCAAAAACATGGCTTGTAGCACAAGCAAAGGGTAATTACTCAAAGTCAAAGACTGTTATTTTTCAAGATAATGTTTCATACCCTTAGAATTAAAGAAACATTACAAAAATGCACCATTGAATAGAGAAAGAAATGAACTTAATCAAATTAGTTTGATGGGGTTTTATCGAACAATTAAAGTAAAAACTTAAAAAAATGGCTGAGTCTTCAAGTTACATTTTTTATATTTCTAATTATAGATATTTTACTGTTATCTCAAAAGGACTTAATGAGTTTTAAAAAATGATTTGACGTTATCCTCATTTTGGTGTATATCAGCCTAAGATTAAAATGTAATACAAATACAACATCTTTCTTTGATAATGTGATGAATACAAGGATATTAAAAAGATGTTTGAAATGGGGATACTTTTATGGCAGGATAAAAAGTATAAAATTCTATCATCTGTTCTTTTTTTGTCTGTTTGTTTCAGAAATAATTCAGACATTTGGTGTTGAGACAATACTAATTTACACGGCAATTCTTTTAAAGAAAAGAATTGTAGTGTATTTTCCCCCACACTCACTCGGCAATCTTCTTGACTATACAAGGTAAAGGCACCATGTTGTTGTCTTTTTAAAAAAATGATTTAATTTGCTTATGTACACAGATTTCTATTAACTATTATTTATTCACCAGCAGTACAACTACCAAATGTCTTTAGGGGCAGAACCAGAGTGTAACAACAGTGGCTAAAGACCAATTGGTTTGAATTTTGAATAAATAACTAAATATTTGTTAAGATTAGATTGTATGAACATGCATTAATAGGGTCAACAGCAGAATTGATATTATGCTGTTACAAAGTCAAAATAGGTTTATAAATTTTGTTTTTATATTAAACCTTGTTGTGTTTTTGTAGAAATATTTACATTGTATTTTTGTAGAACATTTATTCACATCGTTTCTCATCTCCTTGGTTAGGTCTATGCCAGCATTTGCTTGGCATCGACAGAACTGGAATGTTGTCCACCCATACGTCCATTTAACGGAGAAAGACCTGGACAATCTCACCTCCAACAGCCACTATGTGGCAGGTTGTACAGAGGCAGCTGTTGAAGGCAGGTAGGTTGACCTGTCTGTGTGTGTGTGTGTGTGTGTGTATGTCTATGTGTGTGTGTCTGTGTGTGTTTGGAGTAATGATGGTAAAACAATCCAATTCTGATTTCGGAGATGATTATTTGCCTGAGAATTCTTTTAAACCGCTGCTTTAGTGTTAAAGTTAAATATTGAGTCCTTTGTAAGTGTTATCATTGAAAGTATTGAATCTGAGTCAAAAGATAAGAAACAAGTAAAAACCACCAGGGACACCCTCCACCATATACCAAACAACGGTATCAAGTAAAATTGTGCAAACTTGAAACCAGAAATCAGAAAATTATGATGTGTTTGTATCTAGATATGTATTTAAATCATAATAGGTTTCAAAATGTTATACTTTGTTTAGTCGTCAGTGCACTTGTCTACCATTAGGGAGAGCTGGCATAGGGAAAGTTTTGAAAGCTTCTACTTTGGCCGTGTGACCAAGTCCTGTTGCAGACGGAACTGTAAAACGGAGAGCGGAGGTGCTGTCAGTGTGATAATCTGATGTTTTAGAACGGCATTGATTTTGAAATGTCTTAAGAAGCTGTTATCATTTTTATATCCCACCAGGTCCGATTTGTATGATGTCTTTGTGAACGTCCCCAATAGTCAAATCGTTGTAGCACCTCATGCAAAAGGTAAGGTATGCTCTCTATTCTTTTTCTCTCTTTCTCTGAGTTTATATTTTGCATGTGCCCCTCAAAAAAATCATCAGTCTACTTTCCATTTAAATAAGAAACTATGGCTGCCTGGAGGACCTGCCCCTACATGGACTGCGGTAATTCCATTGAAATATGATGATCGAGAAGAAGAAATCAATACTTTTGTAAAACTCTTCTTATTAAGTAAGAAAAATGAGATACACAAGTATGTGATTGAGACTGAGTAAAATTGGTGTTTTAAATTGTGCAAAGTGTGCTGCGGTTGTTATTTTTGTTATAGTGTCACGGCAAAAAAAACTGTAAAAGATGTCTTTCTTCTGTTTCCTTTAATGCATCCGTGCAGACTATCAATCATCATGAAAATGCATCTATTAGCCGCTCCGTGCTCCATTGGTGCACATACAATCGGGAAATTCCTGGAATGTTTTGACTGGTGTGTAAGTGTAATATAATATCATTATTATTTATTTTCCCTCCATGAAGAATCCCTGGCCATGGGGAAGCTCCACAAAGACATGGCCACCCTGATGGTGCAGAAGGCGGACGAGGAGGGTCTGTCGGACCTTGACATTATCCAGGTACATTATTCGCACTTTGCCCACTCTGGAGCTTCTTTCAATTCAAGTTTTAGCTTTTCAACACTGGTCCGTCATAATACCATTGTTTGAAATGTCAATGGAAATTTATAAGATTTCTGTATCTGTATGAATACTCGGAGTCGACTCATTTTGATCAGATAAAAGAAAGCATTTGAAACGGAATTAGGAACCATCAAGGACCCTGCATTGATCTGCGATTCTTGCTGAGTTATTATCCTTTTATTGTAAATGAAAAAAAAAAAATTATTTTGGATAAAGTATTAGGCCTAGTAAATGTTATCCAGCAAGCCATTGCTATAATGTGCCATAGTGAGTTAATTTATTGTTTAGCCATAGAGTTAATCTGCCACTGAATATCCTTTCATGGATTTAGATTACCTACCGTGATGTTTGGTTGATTCTATTGTCATGCTTTTCCTTCCCATCAGGCCATTGCCACTAAAACCAAGGATCTCTTGAACAACCTTCGAGGTCTCGCTGTGGAGGGGGAGGACGGCAAACATTCCCTGACCTTGGAAATGCTCAAGGAGAGGAAGATGCCTCCGGCCACGGAAAATTTTCTTTTCAGTTTAGCCGCCAGTGAAGGTTTCGTCAAATTGTAGCTCTAAATTATGGCCCTGGACTGCTGACAATAGAGTTTGTTGATTAAAACAATAGAGTTTAGTAGAATAACGATTGCTTTGTTGTCTGTTTGTCCAAAGTATCTTAAGTACAGAGGCATGGGGTAAACAAGACTTGGATTCAAAGTTGACTTTCATCTTTTGTGAAATGTTTTGTATTTGAAATAGTAATGCATCTCATTTTGTCACATCAGACTAAGTATAATCTTAACATTTGATTAACATTATTAATATTTTCATTATTATCACTTTCATAATTTGTATCATTATAATTATCATTACTGCAGTGAAAAAAGAATGAAACCCACCTTCCACTTGCATCAAGGTTTCTCTTTTTCATTCTCTTTTTGGGCAATGATACCAGTATATTGATCAAGAAAGAAAGAAGATTAATGCTTTGTAACTTTGGCTTGTGTTGGTAAAAACAACAGATGGTTGGCGTTACTTTCTGACTTGTAATTGTAAATCATGCTACATGACATTTTATGGTTGATTAAACTAGGAAATAAATGTCAGGATTTTATTATGCACCCATCATTACTTCTGTGATAAATTCATTACTTGTTTATACTGTATGTGATTCCGAGGATTCATTATTACTTTTATCAACTACTGACAACCATTAGGGATTAGATTATCTAATCGTTTGGTAACCTAATTTGTTTCTCCAAGTAATCGTCTAAAAAGATGTGTATTAGCTAACAAAAATGTATTCATTTGAAGGCGAAGAGTGTCCTGTACTTTGATACGCTGTTGTTTGACAAAGTAGTGGTTGCATCTTGGGTGCTTGGCCGAAATTGTCAGGCAAAACTAAGAATTGTTTTCCTTTCGTAAGACACAATATGGAAATTCCATAGTTGAAACATTAAATAATGATATAGTAATAAATGAGCGGGCACTGTTAAAAATGAAGACAGAGATGAAAGTAATGAACAGTGTCGAGGTGAAGCCTTCAGGAAAGAAATAGGAAATAACATTTTCACTTGAAACATTGGGGGCTGTTCGTTTGAAATGACATAGCTCTTTAATTTGACATAGAGGTAATAAGAACAAATCGTTGAAAGGTCAACTGTGTTACTGTTGAATAATAATTTCATTGTTTGCATGTATTTGTATTCCAGTGGATACAAATTCCGTGGTGCTTCAGTTCAAGTTATCCACAAACTGTTCTTGTGTTGTGATTGGTGCCATACACATTGAAGTTGCCTCTGCTTCACATTACATCCTACATTACTTATTCAGGTTTAAGTTTCCTGGAGTTAATTTATAATTTCTGAGCTGTGTTCAAAATATTTCCGGAGGAGGAATAGTTTCTGGTGAGGGAATATAGGAACGACATGGGTAGTATTTAATAGTAGTATTATTAATTGTGAGAGAGTGTTTGTGTGTGTGTATGTGTGTGTGTGTGAGTGCACATGTTGCTATGTTGTGAAAAAAACAGAACAAGATTTTTGCTTTGGTTAAGCTGTATGCACAATGTTTCAAAAGGCATGTGTTGTCTTTCTCTGTGTGTGTATTCCAAGTACTATGGGGTTTAACGGTTTATCTGTATCCACAATGAAAAAGATTGTGTCTAGTGAAGCATTCCCTCCGTGTTGAAGGACAACAAAGAATCAAAACAAGGGGGAAACAGAGGCTCCTTATAAACCGTCATCATTTCATTAGGACACATATCTATCTGGATAACATCTTAATCTTACACATTACATGATTGAGAATGAGCGGGCACTGTTAAAAAAGTGAAGCATTCCCTCCGTGTTGAAGGACAACAAAGAATCAAAACAAGGGGAAACAGAGGCTCCTTATAAACCGTCATCATTTCATTGGGACACATATCTATCTGGATAACATCTTAATCTTACACATTACATGATTGAGAATGAAGGATTACTTTGTTGTTATTATTATAATTACATGTACCCCCACTCCTTTAAACTTATACCATTCAGAAGTCTAACTCTAACTATGTGAATAAGAGATAGATATATTATAGTAGTAACATCTTATTTCCATTGCACATTTACTACATGGAAGAGTCCATGGGAAGAACAATCCAAATCACAAATGTAAGGGACTGAGGAATTTGACTTTTGATGAAGTTATGAAAGTTTATAGTTCCTTTGTATTGCAAGGTACGGTATCCATTATTGTATTTCACTAAATAGTAAATTTATAGAAATTTCAATTTCCTCAGGATTTTAAAATCATTGTGTGACTTGTATCGTTCGTCTCACGGCCTGTTCAAATGTTACTGTTGTTACATCTACTGTATGATGAGATGTATTATAATATATGCATGCTGTACAGTGGCATTCTTGTTAAGCTGCTTTTCATTTCCTCTAATTATTAACAACATTTTCAAATAAAAATGGATTTTATGATCAAACTCTTAAGATTTCCATCTGCTTTTGTCATTTTCTACATGTTTCAAGCCGGTGGCCATCTTTGCGTTACGAAAAAGTAGTTACAGATAAGCGGACGCATTATACAACTACAAGTTTCCTTCTGGTCTTTTGGTAGACCAAGGAACACTACTACTAATTGAGCGTTATTATCACTGACAATATCTACAGGTCTACTCAAGAGGTGCTACCTCCATATCTGGCAGTTTTACAACAATAATACTATACATAGTCAATAATTGAAATCGCAAATAGGGTTCGGATAGCCACCTGGTCAGGCATGGTGGTTGGAAGGCACTGGGTTTGAATCCTGGCTCTGACAATTTTAGATGTAGAGTCCTTGGCAAAAGACCTTTGCTTTACACATTTTATCTCAATTCACTCAGATAATGTGAATGAGCATCACGGAAAGTCGTGTTGGTGGCGTAATGGTCCTGGGTTCGAATGGCCAAGCTGATGCGTTTCATTATGATATATGCATGCTGTTGGCATTCTTGTTAAAATGCTTTTTAATTTCCTCTAATTCTTAAAACATTTTCAAATAAGATAAATTAGTTTAAGATCTGGTTAGACAACATCTTTACAGAATCTTTTCCTCAGGTAGATTTAATAGATGATAGCATGTGTATATAGCACTTATCCATGGTCTTTCACCATGCTATAAGCGCTTCACAATACTACATTTTTCCCTGTCAGACAAAACATTTAATAGACCATATATATAGATAAAGAATGTAAGAGAAATAGCAGGTTTTCATAAATATTCCAGGGATATTTTTATTGATCGTGGAAGCAGCATTTTTCTTCAACAAGATATAAATAAATGGTGGTATCAACAGAATCTCTTACACATACTGGTACAAGGAAACACATAGGTAGGTAAGACTCATAGTTCTAATTTGAAATATTCAGCAAAAGCAATTTACGCTAGTTTCAGTTCAAATTTGTGGTATTACACAATAGGATCCTAAATTATTCAATCTTAAAATGTCACATATCGTAATGATGTGAGTAAATTGTACAAAGAAGCATTAGAAATAGAAATTGAGCGCATTATTATCTTAGAATCTAATTTTGCTTTTCTCCCTGTGACTAACAAACCTACAAATACCACTGTATCCATAAAAGGTAAGTAAGAGAAGTACAAAAAGTACATTATTTAAAAGAGGTTTATGATAA
Source organism: Dendronotus rufus (assembly GCA_032358575.1). Lineage (NCBI taxonomy): Eukaryota > Metazoa > Mollusca > Gastropoda > Nudibranchia > Dendronotidae > Dendronotus > Dendronotus rufus. Next base: position 493 of record JAULCB010069268.1, on the reverse strand, counting down.
ATAGAGAGCACTATATGAAATATCTAAGTTTAGGCGTAAAATGAATAGAAAAAAAATGACCCGTGTCAATGTCCTCAACCATTTTGTCGATGGTCGACTATTGGCATCAGACATCAGTTGATCAATAGATGAGAAAAAATTGGGAAGTGAAAAAAGATTAAAATAAGATTACCAACACCAACATAGCTTCAGTGCATAGGTAAGGTTCCCTATACATTGAAAGGAATTGTACTATAACAATGGTAAATTTGACAGTAAAAGATAAGGGAATAACAGACTTATGACACAAGTAATGGTAAGTATAAAGAAGAAAAGTTGAAAATAGAAACATGAAACTGGAAATCCTCCGATTGTCTGTGATAAGCGTAGGCAGGAATAAGGGATAATGAATCTAGATGGTTTTTGTTTGTTTTTGGGGGGGGTTTTACGGCTCTTCGACCTCTTGGATCATAGCAGCGCCGAAAAAGTAAGACGATAGTTTCATTCAGTGAAA
>JAULCB010069046.1:0-10470 GCA_032358575.1 Dendronotus rufus | reverse complement strand
CTCTCTCTCTCTCTCTCTCTCTCTCTCTCTCTCTCTCTCTCTCTCTCTCTCTCTCTCTCTCTCCATCTCTCTCCCTTTCTATTTCTGCCGTTATCCCAAAGGAATAAATCATCCGCACTGCCAGTTACAATGAGTTCAAGTTTAATTGAGCTGTTTAGACAACTGATTCTATACTATAACTATGGGGATGTCTATGCCATCCGCTGGATAGTTATGGCATTGTGGAGCCCTAATACTAATAGCATATTATTATTTAGCATGGGGATTGACCTTGGATATTAGACAAGCTTTATGAAGTGCTATCAACATAATTTGTTTTGTGTTTTTTTTCTCTTCAGGGCGGCCCCCACCCAAGCAAAGCCCAGTACATGAGACTGAGCACCCTGGACAGTCGACAGGAGAATGTCCTGGCACTGCTTATCAAGGTATCTAGTAGTTAGTTGTCCCAAAACTTGTTCTCTTGTTAATATTAATAGCAGGAAAACATAGTAATAGCAACTTTGTACTGGATAGCAGTGCTTTGAAGGGGTGTAAATTCTTCTTTTTTTAAAGTTTTCTCTCCCCAAAAATGTTTTAGAAGGTACTAGTGTCCCTAGTTAGTGGAGTAGTTTCAAATATTTTGTAGGGTGTCATGTAAAACGTTCCCCAGAAGATGCTTTACACTGAAGATAACTTAGCATTAGCAGATGAAGAAATACATATTTTTGAGTTCCATTGATACCGGCAATTGACGATTTCTATTTTTTTCTTCTGTTTCCAGCATTGGGGCCTTGACCTTCCCAAACTCTTGATTACTGTCCACGGAGGAATCCTCAACTTTGACCTGCAACCAAAGCTGAAGCGAGTGTTCCGGAAAGGTTTGCTCAAGGCAGCACGTACCACAGGGGCTTGGATTATCACCAATGGAACCAATACAGGTACGATTGGTCTATCATGTGGAACAAAGGAAATATCCATGAAGATCTTTCTTTCTTTCTCATAGACCTTTATTCAATTCAGTTTGATGTTTGTTTAATACACATTGTATGAAACTTTCCCACCATCTACAGTGGAAACCGTATAAAGCAAAGGATAACAAAACAAAACCAAAATTCCCTCTCATTTGATTCCCCAAAACCTCATGTGTTTATCGAGTTCAATGTTTTCCCTCTGGTGTCAATGGTGCCTAAAATGGTTTCCCTCACCATGAAGGTTTTAGAATTAGATGTCAGCTGCTGCTTGCATTACAGTAAATCTCCATACTAAAATATAATTGTTCCTCATATTCTATTTGATGTTCTTTCCTTTCTCTCTCAATTCATTTCTCCCCCGTGTGGGGTCCGGGGTTCCTCCCCAGGAAGGATGCAAGAATAGACCCAAGTATGCCTACTGTCCATAGTTTCCGCTTCACTTCTTGGTTGCTGTGGCGGCATCTTGTCTCCCACTTGCTTTGTCTTCTGTCATGCTCTCTTTCATCAACTCTTATCCCTGCCCCAACTCCCTCATGCATTGTCTGTTGTGATTTTTTATGAGATGATTTTGTTTTTCTGTAAATCATCTTCGTTTAATGTGTTGCATTATGTATGTATTGTATGCATTGAATGCATGTATTGCCATGCCATGTTGTTAGATGTGTTATTATGTCAATGTTATGTACTCTCTTCACACAAACAATCTACTTCTGTTTCTTATCTTTTAACTGAAACTATCAACTTACTTTTTCGGCGCTGGTATGATCCTTGGAACTCCTACAACAAACAAACAAGCAAATCAATTGATTTCTTTTTGTTTCACTATACTATTTCCCTTTTGCCCTAGGCTGTCCATCCAATTCTTCTTGGATAATCTGGGGTTTTTTTCTTCTGTATTTTGAATCTTGTTACATTTATTTTCTTATAATATTGACTTTTAGTAATGAGGTCTCTCATTCTTTGCTGTGTAACTTTGAACAGCCTCTCAAGGGAACTCATTAAGTTTTCAGACAGTAATTCTTTTTCGTTTGTACTTTTTTTTTTTTTTTTTCTGGGTTGTTTTTTTAATGGCTAGACATAGAACAGAAAACATTGGAAAGAAAGAATGTAATTTTCTCTTTATGTTTAAGATTTGTAATTGGAATGGAAGATCTATAAAAAGACTGTATTTATATTGATTGATTTCATCCAGATTTACAATACACTTTTCAGGCCTGCATTAGTTTTTGTTTCCACATTGCTATTTTCATTGGGATATAAGTAGGAAATGTTTCAGACTTTTTTTATTTGCCATTAACATCCCTGACTTTTCACATTATCTCCCCCACTTGTTGTTGTTGTTGTTTTTGTTGTTGCTGCTGTTTCCTCCATGTAGGTGTGACCCGCCATGTTGGAGACGCCATCAGTGACCGCACCACCAAGGCCAGGAACAAGGTCATCGCCATCGGCATCGCCCCATGGGGCATTGTGGAGAACAAGGAAGACTTGGTCGGACGAGATGTAAGCAGTAGTCGTCGGATGAATGTGTAGCAAACCTCTCTCTCTTTCTTTCTGATTTCTGTCTGCCGGACAAAATGGTTACCATACATCTTAGTTTCTGGCCAAGATATCCTCGGTGCAGGGCACAAGAGATCACTCGGGGTGTATGCTACTTTTTCCTATTATTTTCAATAACTCTACTTTGGTTCAGACAAAATTGATTTAGTGCATCTCTTTTTTATTCATTTATTTTTATTTCTCTAAATGAAGAAATGACAAACAAAACAAAAAGATTTGAATATCCCTGGATGGCCAAATGGTCATATGTCCTCTTTTCTAGAAACTTTTACTTTCATATCTTCTCATGTAAAGACTTTTTGCTACAAAGTCTTATTCAACCATTTGCAATTGACTGTGAAAAGTATATCCGGCCTATGATGTGGACTTGGTATATATACTGAAACTATTTCCTTCATAGAATATCCAAGAGACCGGCATACAAAAAATTATGGTATCCATTCATACAGATGACAGTCCATTTGTTTTTCTATGTTTCCTTTTCAGATGGTTGTTCCTTATCATTGTGTATCCTCGACCAAAACGAATGCCTCCGTCTTGAATAGCAACCATTCCTACTTCCTTTTGGCTGATAACGGAACCACTGGCAAATATGGCGGAGAAGTTCTCTTTCGGAAGAAGTTTGAGAAGAACATCGCCAATCAAAAGATTCATATAGGTATTTGTTTTTCTCTCAAATGTTGTGTGATGTGTCGATTTTTGCTATTTCCATTAGTCATCAGCAACAGCAACATCATCAAAAATAAATACAAGTTTACACACACACACACATATGCACACGATTGAAAAAATTCCTAAAAATGGAAGAAAAGGAATTTGATAAAATTGCCATAACGTCATGAAAGGGGTTTGGGCACGACTTGCCAAACAAGATATCCCAGTTCAGTTCCAGCCAACGTCAAAAGTTTTACAGGCTTTGCGTTAAGCTATGAAGGGTCAAGTCCTCCAAGCACAGATGGTCTAGGACCTGTCTCATAACCTCCAATTTGTTGAAACAGGTTAAACAGCAATTTATCTAAGAAATTTTGAAACATGAAAACCTTGCTTAAACTCCATCGTTGATTTTGTTATTGTGTGTTTTTCTTTCCAGCCAATGACTTTCGAGGCCACGGGGTGCCAGTGATCTGTGTGGTGCTGGAAGGCGGCGCCAACACGGTGCGTTCTGTCCTGGAGTACGTCACGGACACGCCTCCCGTGCCAGTTGTGGTGTGTGACGGCAGTGGCAGGGCAGCGGATCTGTTGGCCTTTACCCACAAATATACCATGGAGGATGGGTGAGTGTGAATGAGCTAGGCATAACTATAAGGGGTATTGGTATTCAATACACCTGTCAGTGTCATCTTCAATGATGGTCTATACATATTTATTATGATGAACATTATGTCTTTCCTTTTTGTATCATTGTTTGGGTTGATTTTGTTGGGTTTTAGATTTATTACTTTTTTTAAAGACTCGAGTGTTTTATTATTGTTGATCATTTATTGATTTCAATGGAATGGCATTGTAATTAGAGAATCATGGCTTGAAAGCTAGTTGTAAGCAAGTTTTACTAATTATATTCTCTATTAAAGCATTGATTGAATAAGAATGGGGCCATTGTAGTCTAGAGGTAAAGAACTAAAATGGGTTTTTTGCTGGATAATCAAGACATTTTAAGAACTTACTCAATATGACTTGATCGCAATTTGATTTTGAGATGATGGGAAAATGTTGTTTCCTTTTTCAATAATGGAGATTTCTACTCGTTGTTTCCTGCAGTACGATGGCAGAGTCCCTGCGAGACCAGCTGATTCACACGATTCAGCACACCTTCCAGTACACTGTGGAGCAGGCAGAGAAACTCTTCATAGAACTCATGCTCTGTGTCAAAAAGAAAGAGTTGGTAGGTTGGGACTTCTCCCCAATGACATTTTTTCAAATTTGTGTATCTTTATGCAAAATAGGTTTTTTAAGTTACAGTTGAGAATCAATTGTGGGTATATGGTTTTTAAAAAAATGAAATATATGCCTCTAGTCTAAATGCCTGAAGTTTTTAACGACTGTGTGTTCAAGTCTTTAACAGTCATACTTATTTACTAGAGAATGGAACTGCTCGTCTTTGTGTGAAAACAAGCTTTAGACTACAATCTTTGAAAGTATCGATGGCTTGTGGTAATAGTACTGTCATGTTTTTACGTATTTCACAGATCACTGTGTTCAGGATGGGGGACAGAGAGGAGTCCAAGGACATAGATCTGGCCATCCTCACTGCCTTACTCAAAGGTACCTGCAGTCACACCCGCTATATAAATATAGTGCTTGTTTGGTGGGATTGATTCTTTGTTTTTCTGGGTTTTAAAAAAATATTGTTGCCATTGTTCATTTTTTGGGGTAGTGACAGGGGTTCGTTTTTTCTTGTTTTTTTTCCAATGGCAAGAAGATTTACATTCATACAAGTGTTTGATTGATTATGGAATATTATCGTATCCCATGAACTATGTACTATTAAAAACTTATGCAATATGTGCAAATACAGTAGTCCACAACACTCATTCATACTTGCTTAGATTTAGTCCACCAGCATTTCATCACGTTCATTCCACAAGTACCTGAGACCTATTTTTAGGCTTTTGAGATTTATAACCAAACAAAAAGAAAAAGTACACACATCACAAATATCCCTAGGCAACTGACAATTATTGCCTCTTAACTTAAAACCAATAGAGATGGCCTGGTTTTCTTGGTTTTCTCAAAACAATTATAAATATAGTGACATAACTTTTTTTCAGCCCTGATGAATTACAAGATACACAAGTAAAGGGTTTTTCTAATATTCCACTCATCTATTTCACTGTTGTATTTGTCCCATCAGGTACCACGGCGAATGCCATAGACCAGCTGAATCTTGCCTTGACTTGGGACAGAGTGGACATTGCACGTAGCCACATCTTTGTCTATGGACAGGAATGGCCGGTCAGTCTAATCTTATGATTATTAATATCATCATTATTGTTGTTGTTGTTGTTGTTATTATTATGACGTTATTGCGGAACACAATATAAATTATTTGTCAATGTAACATTCTATGTAGTATGTATGTTCTGATGAAAACCTAACACCGAAAGGTACAGAAGGTAAATTGATCAAGAAAGAAAGAAAGATGTTCTGATGTGTGATAATGTAATGCTTTGAGATGTTTTCATGGAAAGCGCACCATAAATACCAGGCCACTTATAATTATCATTATCACGTAACTGCGTTGGTTTGCCAGGAAGGAGCCCTGGAGGTGGCCATGATGGATGCCCTCATCAACGACCGTGTGGATTTTGTCAAGCTGCTGCTGGAGAACGGAGTGAGCATGCACACCTTCCTGACCATCCCTAGGCTGGAGGAGCTGTACAATACGGTGAGGGGAGGGGATGGGATAGCACCTAGGATGGGGACGGGACGGGCTAGCATTTGGGATGGGATGTCGGGTTAACGACTCGAATAGATGGGTTGGATAGGGGTTGCAACAACAAAAAATATGAGGGGAATGGAGAGGAAGGGAAAGGTTTGAATTTGAGGATTTTTTTAAAAAGAAGACAAAGAAATTAAATGGCTGGCAAGCCAGGCAAAATGCTGTGCTGTATAATATTCAGAGTTGTTAATCTTTCAGATTGTATTACTGTTCAAGTGGACTGAAAAGCCATTGGTTTTTGTTTCCACATAATTAGATCCCATGAGATAACCAGTTGTAGAGGACCTAAGATCAGAAATGTAGGTAGCCTGTCCTTTATGAAAGTCCAATTATACCTGATAAATCATTAATAACAAGGTTGTGTACCATGAGCTTTGGTACCAGTTGGTTTAGAGTTTGTTGATACAAGATGTTATTATTATCTGTGTTCTTAGAAATGAGTTTGCAAAATGAAAACCCCCCTTTGACATAATGTTATGGTGGTGTTGTTCCAGAGACAAGGCCCCACCAACACCCTGAGGTACCTGGTCAGAGATGTCAAGAAGGTGAGATGGATACGAAGGATCTTCTTTTTTATATGTTAATGGTTTTCACATTAACATTTTCTAAATTGTCATGTTGGCTAAAAGGAGAAATTTTAAATGGGTATGGGAAGTGGTGGAATCGGTACATTAATTGTTGATTTAAATTACAGGGTTATGTAGAGACTGAGATATGGAGTAGGGATAGTGTGTTGTGTATGTTGAACTAGCAAATGTTTTGATTTTCTCGTTGTCCAGAATGTTCCGTCCAACTACAACTACACGTTGCCAGATATTGGGCTGGTGCTGCAGCACTTGATGGGAGGAGGCTTCCGATGCAACTACTGTCGCAAGAGGTTCCGACAAAAATACCACGCTCTCAAAAAAAATGTAAGGGTCTGTTTGATCTCAAATTTGGTGGGGGTAAATTTACTCATGTGTTAATTTCAACGATTTTGCATGCATACTGAACTGTTGGGAATAGTTTTTGTTTCCAAGTCATAATTGTGTTTGTAAACATGGAAGCAATTTGTTGTTTGCAAGCTATAGAAACGTTTTTTATTTGTTTAGAACTGCACACAGCACCAGCATGTTTCCATAGTGCTTCCTCTCATGCAGTACTAGTCTAGTGTATGACCAAACCTGTGGTTGCCTGGGTCAAACTTGCTGTGTTATGATTGAATGCCGAACTAATTCAAATTCCCTCTTGTTCGTTGAAAATATATTTAGCCTTAATTGAATAAAGGAGAGAACTTAAATTCTCAAAGACCTTTTACCTCTGTTGAATTTGAAATGAAAATGAGGGTGTGGAAGTTGCTGTCTACAGGAATAGGCAAGTCGTTGCTACTGAAAACTACCTTATATCATGTTTTGATATACAGATAGCTGAAAATGAACACCTACTAACTATGCATTATTAAACAAAATGTGCTTTGATTTTTGTCTTTTATTACATAAGTCTATATCTTTAAACAAACAGCTCTAAATTCTGAGCCGCATGTGGAAAAATGAAAAGTACTTTTGATATGATTTTTCTGGAATTCCACGATGCCCTTGCCTTGATACCCCCATGATTCACTCCGACTTAAATTAGACGGCACCATTTGAATCCAAACCCTTCTAGCCAACTTTTCCTTTGCTTTTTAATCTGCTTCCAGTTGACCCAGATGTCGCTGTCTGATTTCAAGGTAAACCTTCATTACTTGTCGTACAGTGTATGTACTTAGTGCTTGATTTCCTGGCTTAAACTGGTTTCCAGTTGATCTTTACGACTCTGTTATTACTTCTCCCACTTAACTCTGAGAGAATCATCATCTCTTCATTCCTTGTATTCTACGTATGTACTATTGGAAGGGTTTTGGAGATTGGATTTTTATTGCAGGATTCTCCTTGTCGGGATCTTTAACATTCTATATTGTACTTAACTTTAAACTGTGATGGGTAAGTGGGTAATTTGGAAAGATGGATCTTTTTGAACAAGCAGATGAGATTGACTAGATGGATTGCAATTGGACAACTTTTCAATCCTGTCATAAACCGGTTTTGTATTTAAAAGGCCACATACATTTCTGAATGGTGTTTGAAAATTGTCAGTAGTTACTGATATGAATGCTTTGCTGACTTATCTATATAGATTACTCATACATGGAGGATTTTCTATATGACTGATTTCGATCATCTTATAATATGTAATGATAATATTATGTCAATGGTAAATTTTAACGGATTTATCATTTATCTGTATGTTGCCAGCGAAAGGTCAGTTTTAAATGTTTAAATTCATATATCTGTTTTGAAGACGTATTATCCTTTAAATGTTGTTGCATTCTCATCTTGTTTCAATAGCTGTATCTCTCTCTGGTCCTTTTAACATTCTGCCTTAATGTTACAAAGAAAAGTTATGTGTTTCCTGTGGTACTTTAACTAGGTGGAGAATAGTTGCTTGTGGAAGTAAAGCTCTTATTTTTCATATTTGAAAAACATAGCTGTTGCAAATCCAAAAAGGCAGTTTTACATAGTTTTTTAGATATCTTTTTTTTGGTAGTTATTCATATATATCTATTTATTCATTTGTCTATTCAACTTTTGTGTATAGTAAGAGCAGTTTATCCGACTTAGCTCTAGCTCTCCCTTCTTCATTTAATAATCTCATTTCTGTTTTGTTTGTAATTATTATCTTGAACAAACATGTGGAGAGAATTGAATAAATGAGACAAACCCAGTATTTGATTTGAAAGCATTGGGATAAGGGCAAGATTCCTCCTATTCTAAGCAGGTGATCAGAGGGTGTTCCTTTGGGGTCCTACTTTGTCTCTTATCTTTTAACTCAATCTATTTGACCTAAAGTGTGTTGATATGCTTTCTTTACACAAACAAATTTGTGATCACTGTTTGCTGTTCAGGATGAAATAGTTTGTGTTCTTTTCTCATAGCTATCCACAAATTGATTAACAGCTAATCCGATTTACTTACTAGCGTGTTTTTATTTCTCTGATTCGATTCAAATTCATAGACTTTTATTAGAATGTTTTCCTTTTGTACCAAATTCATTTCTTGATTTTTCCTACAAACATTCTTTTGGGGTTTTTGTGTAAATAGTAATAGGTACTAGATAGAAATAGGAATGCAATGTTTAACAAAGTCTCTAGATTTATTGTAGCAAGGCGTTCATTCATTTAATTTGATGTCGGGTTTTTTCGTTTTTTCAAATTCTATATTTTAGTTTTAGTATATTTTGTCTTTTTAAAGGTGTGATAATTTTTTGGTGATTAATAATTCCTTTGTTCAAAATATATCTCCTTTTAACTGTCCTGATGATTGTGAAGACAAGAATAAATCTGAATTTAAAAACCCAGTTTTCAGAATATCTATTCAGTACTAATCAAATATATAATATCTCTTTTTTAATTTTTCTGATGATTATGAAAGCAAAAAATAAATCTGAATTTAAAAACCCATTTTTCACAATATTTATTCAATATTAATCAAGGATTGTGCAACGGTAAACAAATTCTTTAAAGTGACTTGATATCCTAATTTGTAACACCTAAAAGTTACAAGATGTTACAAGTTTCTACACTGTATATTATCATTTTTGTTATTACTGCAGCATTTTTTATAATGAAAAATATTCTTTCCCCACATAATGATATGACAATGAAAACTTGAAACCAGCAAATTGAATTTTCTTAGTTTGAATCTGGTGTATTTCTTGATTTTGAAATTTGAAAATCTCTTTTTCGAAGTTTCATTTTATATTATGCCAAACTGTTTAGTTTCTGCTAATGGTATTTATTTAGTCTCGCTCTTTCCTCTCGCCTCATTTTTAGCTCATCATACTTCATGAGTCTTCTTCTGTTTTGTGTGTTTTTTAAAGCTACTAACTAGATGGGTTCTATTTCTTATGTATCGTCCAATTTGACCTTAAAAATGTCTTACTTTTTCACAGCACCGAAGATGTATATCGATGTGCTCTTTTCACACAAACCAATAAACTTATCACTAACAAATTATAACTCTTTTCTATTTGTTATCATTATTTCATGTATGCACTCTGCTGGCTGTTAAAGTACTGTTTTAGGGTGTGTTTTTAACAAATATTTAATCGGGTTCATCATAATAATTTCCTCTTGAGGATCAATAAAGTTTATCTTATCTTATCTTGATAGACTATTGACTCTGTAGATCGATCAATACATCCTCATGTCAACCCTTGATCTATAGACCTTAACTTGAAATGTAAAATAAAAGTGTTGAACTAAAAGATGCGCCTTTTAAATTAACGACATTTTTTTACAGTTCAAATTGCAATGCAGCATTTATTCGTTGAAAATATGTTTGTGAAATTCACAGATTCGTCAACCAAATTGAAAATTCCTAATTTAGTTCTTTGTTTATCTCAAATATTCTTCAAATCACATATTTCTCCTGGCAAGTTGAAAACGTATGTGTTGATTTGTTTCTTATATTAGAGTCATAGCTGACTTTATTAAGTCTTCTTCCC
>JAULCB010068935.1:0-10472 GCA_032358575.1 Dendronotus rufus | reverse complement strand
CTCTCTCTCTCTCTCTCTCTCTCTCTCTCTCTCTCTCTCTCTCTCTCTCTCTCTCTCTCTCTCTCTCTCTGTTAGGCATGTATACAATTTTTAGGGTAAAGAAACGCCAGGGAGACCTTCAAATTTTACATCTGTCTCCGATAGGATGATAGAAACTGTGTAATAATGCTTTTTCCAAGGGCATACTGTCATGGCCCAGTCAGGATTTGAAGACAGGACTCATCAATCGCCAGGCAGTTTGGCTGACCACTAGGCTGCCAACACCACTTTTACCATATTATGGTTAGAGCAGTAATCATAAGAAACGATCTCTTCTCGCACTCACTTTTATACACAAACATCTGTGTTTCCCTATTGCTGAAACTTACTTTTGTGGAAAAACTTTAGGTGTTCTTGAGATGTGAAGTCGCTTCTTCTCCTCCTCATCCTGCAACACGTAATCCACTGCAATGAAGACACATAAGGAATTGGAGAAAAAAAATTAGCATGCAATAGTACATAAAAAGACGAGAAGACATTTATAACATAGCTGTGGAAACATTGTCTTGATGTTTCTTATTCAAAGAAATGAATCCAACCTTGTAAAAATGAGGTAGATACCCCAAAAACCATCTAAGACAACACACAGCTGGTAAAAAAACAAACCTTATAGATTATAGAGATTACAGGCAAGCGAGTGATCAGCCCACTGAGTCATATTCTAAATGACACAATAAAAAGTGCACGCCGACCACACAGATTTTAACACTGCCTCTGATTTATCCCTCACTTATGTGTGAAAATTAATTAGTTTCTGTATGAGAACTTTCATGAACACTAACACGTCTTCCTACCTATACATTTTCTTGAACTCATTTCATAGTCATTGGCTACTTCTTCTCTCAGATCAATGCACATGGGTTGAAGATGTTTGGCGGTCAGCAGATAGTTTGGTATTCTTGCTTCAATGTTTTTTAGCTGTGAACTTGGTTGAGGTGCCAACATAGCTGTTGAAATCCCTTTTCTTATGTAGTAATAATAACGCTGTGGAGCAAACAAAAAGCAAATAAATAATTTTGAATCTTTATGCATTAAAGATAACGCTAAATTTCATATCTTACGTTAAGAGTTAACATTAACATTCAACTCAATTTTTGAAAGTAAAAGAATTAGATGCCGGGTCATTTGATCAGAACAGGAGTGGGAAGTGAATATTTGTATCAAAAGGGTAATGTACCGGGCATTGCAGTAGCTCAAAGGTACGTGTTCCCTCAATTACTCCAAACGCCTTCAATACCGCACCGAGAACAAAAAGTATATTTCCAATGGCTGGTGAGCAGTGATTCCAGTGACGGTAATATTGCAACGACAGGCTTCTCAGGTTTTGAAGTCGTAAAAATAGCCTTCGCGGATGGAGCAAAAAACAGGATGTCCCGTGTCTACTCTAACCAGGTTAAAAATCTCATGGCAGGTCAAAATCGCAAAGGGTAGGCCACTTGTGGCCACTGCCCTAGAAAAATTCAAAATCTACTCGAATGGCCGGTTGAAGCGTCACTGACACAGTGAGATGATCGCCTGCTTGTCAAAAGTTCTTGATCCAAAGGAATTCCAGCACTGAAGTTGGAACCTATACTGCAATATTATGGTCTAAAGGAAAATGGATAAGACAGAAAGAAAAGTAAGCCTACCTCGAAATCCCTCTCTGACGGATCCCCGACGTTTTGGTTTTGCTCAATCTCAATCTCAGCCATGATGTTCATCTGTTCAGTTGGGGTCAAAGGCCGACTGGGAGGCAAATCGTCCAGCATACTAATTGGAAAAACATATTTAGTAGCACATCAAAACACAAAACAGAAAAAAGCAAAGAAATAATTAATAAAATCATACAAATAATATCTTATCTGGTTTCCATAGTGTGAAGAGGACAAGTGACAGAAGCCACTTTCTGGATAGGACGCTAGTCTACCGCAATTAGATTTCCAACCCACATATATGCGAATCAGTACCCATTTCGACAGAAACATTGTGTAAAGAATCTTTCCAAAGGACTCAACGTCAGACCGAGCAAGGATTCTAACCCAGGACTCAAAAACGATCAAGTTGACACGATAAGACCATATAAGGGTACAGACGCTACTATGAGTATGAGGCCTGAAAGTCATAGATCAATTATTAATGCAGAGGTGATAATATTATCATCAATGCCAAACGTGAATATCACAAAAGCGAGATACATGAAACGAGTAAAAACAATACCTATCATCACGATCAGCCTTTCGTTTCCTGCTTGATCTTCTTGGGCTGGACACTTTAAAAAGAGGAAGAAATAAATTCCTTTAAACAATGTGCACTTCCAAAGTCTTCATGTTAAAGTCCTTCAGCAATAATCAGGCTTGAATACACAGCCAACAATGTAAAAGCCTTTATAATGTTGTCTTGGATGGGCCTAAGCCTAATACTGAGGATAGCCCGAGTATCAAGCAGTGCACTAACAACAAGACCAACATGGGGCAAAGCACACTTTGACGCATTCTAAGTCATAACATGCTGAGAAAATGGAATATTAGGAATTCAATAAAAGAAACACACATCATTGTTTGATTAACAATAAATAATAATCAATATTAACATAGATAGGGTATCATACACATCACAGAAATCATCATATATATATGAACAAACAATATGATATATTTCAAGGGACACACTAAGCAATAAAGTACACAGTAAGATCACCCAGTTGGATTGCATTAAACTAGATGTTACTTTGAGAATGTAATTCAAATGCAAGTGATGTTTAATGTTAAGAACAATCATTCAACTATAGTATTGTGATAATATTTTGGGGCCTTACAATAGTTTCAGAATCATTTGAGAATATTAAATGGGCTGCCACTCACTTTTTTTTTTTAATCCCCTGATTTTTTATTTCCAAAGAACCAACCAACTAATGTGTCAGCGACCAAAAGTTATATGAGTGCCCATCTATTTCTATGTATGCACAGGTTCCAATTACTGTTTTACAAAATATTACCTGTATTTGAATTAAGCATCTTATCTTTTTTTGTCTTTTGAATAAATGTTCAAAAAGAATACAATATCTTATCTCCATAAGAAATAATTTTGGAGAAAATTAATAGATATTAAAACTTTAGAAACTTCAGGGCTTCTTCATTTCCCCTCCTCATGCCACATAGACGTATATTGACGCATTGACATACAATTATTTTTCAGCCAAATTATTACTTTTTTTTCATGATTAAATTTCAAAATACTTATTGTGAATAGTTGATTTTGGGTCAAAATGGGGCATGAAGGGGGAGAACGAAGAAGCGCAGTAAATAGATCTTGTATCAAAGGGATCCATCGTAACACATTCTGAATTTTACGATTACAACTAGAGAAAAAATGAAAAAATTGAGCTAAAAAGAACAGAAATAGATATAGAACCCACCACTTCAATCACACCCATTCTCTTATTTCAAAAATTCACTTGTGAAAAAAGATTATCTAGAAGTAGAAGAAGAGTACGTTACCTTTAGTTTCCATTAAAAAATGTGATTGCCATAGCATATAAAACCCATTTTCATAATCTATGTGTGAAATTAGCTACAGGCTACGTAACAAAACGAAGTGTAACAAGATGGATTGATCTCTGTTAAAAGGCTTTGTCTGAACAAGATTAATAGAGAGAGCTCTGAAACTGCAGTCCAGCTAAAAAATATACGAGCAATTCCAGATTCTACCTACCATCTATTCTCTATTCGCCTTTTTAATCAGTACGAGCATTACTTAGACCAGACACACCTCGATCACCATCATGATGAATGTATGTGTTGCACTGTACAATCATTTCCAAATTATATTAATCCTTGTCATTAATTTGTAGGTGCTTCCTCCATCCCTAAACTCAAGTCTCGGAACATGGGCTAGGGCGGATCCGTTTGTGAAGCTACAGATTTTTACAGAAACAGATTTTTTCCGTGTTTATACAGAGATTTCAGCTGAAACCACAGATTAGTCCACAAAAATTGTAATTCCATGGATTCATGGGTATATGGCAGGGAATTTAATAACAGAAACAAGCTTCATAAATTATTATTGTTAGGGTATTGTTCATTCCCATCTCAGCTAGTTCAAATAATTTGCTTTAGGTACAATTCTATATTAATACAAAAAATCCTATTTCAAACATGGATACAAATAGCAAGGCAAAATTTCACTCTCTTCCCTCTCCCATGAAAAATAATCAAACAGCTGCTAGAAGCTGTAGAGTAAAGCAAAGCACAAAAGACACACGTATTCGTTTATACAGGCACACAATATAACTACCACAGAAACATGTGTGAAGCAGTATGTTATCATCAGTGTAACTTTTAGTTTGTTTCACAATTCAATGTGATAACAATCCAATCCAATCCAATCCAATACTGTCGCAGCTTCATTGCTGAAGGTGAACGCGACATTGTGTGAACAGGGTGAACAACATCTTTTATATCGTAAAAAATATGAAGTGAGCAGTAAAAGAACATAAGCGTGCAATTATATGTAGTTTTAGTGGAAGAAAAATTTGCATGACAAAAAGAAGAGTAGAGAAATATTTGTAACAAACAAAACAATTACTGCTTTCCATTTTACTTAAATGTATTTAAATCAATAAATTTGAGGGCAAAATAAAATAAACACTAGTTTGAACCACACAACAAAGACATTTTACACAAAAAAGTTTTTCTGTTTCAAAATTATAATGATGAAAATTGTGAGGTAAAATCTACCACGGGAAAGCTGGAAACAAATAAAGCAGTAAATTGAAAAAAGTTGTCATATTGTTTTGTGACAGTGATCATGTTCTTAGAATATAATATAAAACACTTTTGTTAGATTACTACCAGGGTCTAAGCACACGCAGGGGTTGAAAGTTTTAAAAGACATACCATCTTCTTGAGGAATTGGTGGAAGAACAGAAACTGGAGGAATGGAAACAAGGCTGAAATTCAAACTCTCTGCAAATATGGCAACTTGAAAGTTGTGAACGAAATTTAAAAAAATTGTAAAATTTAATTATAAAAACTTATAACACAAAGACTTATGCATTGAAAATACTCAAAAATGCATAATATTGATCTAATTTGAAAGCTTACCACCACCTGTCTTTGATCTCTGCAATTTGGGAATATGCTTCATTTTGAGATGCATAGCCGATGGAGTGTAAACATTTGCAATTGACTCGCTTGGAGTTCGGTCGAATTTCTGTTCTTTGAATGGAGCTGCAAGCGTCCATGATGTTCCTTTCATTAAAGGTGGATGTTCACTGTTACGGAGCACAATCTGTTGAAAAGAATAATGGATGTTAGATAGCTGCACAAAAATTTCAAATTAGATAGCACAAATAAAGGAAACAGAACTTAATGAAAATAAGTCTACATTAGCCTTGAGGCCAGTGAGCCAGCATTTGACGTTGTTTTGATTGAATAAAGCAGAGAACAGGCTTTAGTCTAAAGAGTTTTAGTTTGCCAATATATACGTATATATGTGAGTCCATCTCAACCATTAGGAACAATTGGAGTAGAATTTCTGTCCAGAGAAAGAAAAGTGTCTAGACCTCTTCAGAATACAAATGTTTTGAAAAGTCTAGAAATTAGATATTAAAAAATATCTTTATTTTCCAAATGCATTTACTTATGAATCCTATAGCCTAGCTATTTCAAAGCTAAACCTTGGTACCTACTTCATAAACACGTATTTATGATATATATTGTCTATATATATAGAAAGACACCAACACTTGCAAATGGCAAAAAGAAATAGCAAAAACTATGAAAATGGATGACAAGGGGAAAATATTTTACCTTGTAAAGATCAGAGGGCTCTCTGCTGGTTTCCATCGGCAATGGAGGAAGACCAGGCAGACCCCTGACTTTAGTGCTGCTGTAGACTGGAGTTTCACATAGCTGTGGGAAAATAAGAAAGATAATAGAAATTATATATTGAAATATGAAGAAGATTATTGTGGGGAATCTAAACAAAAACACATAATCTAGTCAACAAGCAAAAAACCCCTAGAAGCCAAAAACTCTAACTTTAACCAGCCGCATATTATAGTCTTTTTATGGGAAATCAAAGCATAATCAGCTTGGTGTTTACTGTTTATAATATATCAAGTATCTGGATCACTTTTTATAATGTGTCGTCTCTAAATAATTGTCTCTAAATCAAAAATTAATCTTGAGAAAACCAACATTTTCAATGATAGGTAAAAGGCAACAGTTATTGCAATATGACATTGTTTCATAAATCAAAGACTATCCTGTATCAGTCAATACATAACAACTTATTTGCACTTACAACCATTTTCAAGTGCATATATGTCTTTATAATTACATATATCTTAACCTTACAAAGAGGAAATATCAACTTATTATCAAGTGAGGTGACCTCAATCTAAATTAAACAACACATTGAACTGATTTAAACTCAAGGTATCTCGATAAACGTTGGAGAGCCTTACCTTTGCGCGATTTAGCGCCATGATTGAAGTGTTTTCTGTCACCAGTTACGTATAAACCAAGATAATAAGAGGTGAGAGAAAATGTCTACTAAATTTTAGCAGACATAAAACTTAATGTGAAAAGAATAACAATCTCTGTCCCTCCATTTTTCTTGGCAGCATCCTTTAGGTTGCTAAGCACGCCAACACGGCCTTACTGTCGCTTCCGGTAAGGTGAAAATAAATACACGAAGCTAGAGATATCAAATAAATCTGAAATATTAATAGATCTTATTACTACATTAATTTTCTCGTCAAAATATTACATTATGGCTATTCGTTTCTTTATGAATTTACAATAATTAATTTATCTTTGCTAGATGAGAGATTCGCATAGAATGAAATCTTTACACGATTCAGTATTCTTTTTAAGTAGACCAGATTATACTTACTCATTTCAATTTCTTAAAATATCATTTATTGTATGTTGTTTTGCAAAACAATTTTTCACGTAAACCAATGTTTCACCTGTCTACATTGGAATTATTGATAATTGTATGCGTTAAGTCCGTAAGTTGATTCTACAAATTATGTAAAATAGCTTTTCGTTGAGTAATAATTCACATATTTTCATTAACTAGCTGACTGTTTTCATATTTTGGCAACACTATCTATTGCATTGATAATTATGACTCCCCTCCCAACCCCATTAAAAGAAAAATGAGCGTTCGGTGGTTACTTTCAAAATGATCACAGCCTATACAAAAGTGTACCGAGTACTTCCATTAAGATCTAGATAGGGGAAAACACTCTGCTTAAAAAGCCATGGTTTCCTTGGGGACAGCGTCAGTGGGGGCGAGACCCAATAGTGTGGCAGTGGTATGACAAAAACAGAGCGCGAGGACTTGGCGTAGTAGACAATCAGTATAGGTAACGGGCGTAACACTTCTCTCGTGAGATATATTTAAAAGTTGTTTCATTTCTTCGGTGAATTCAGAAAACACTGGATATTATTGTCGATTCTAGACTTATTGTCACAAAGACAAAAGCATAAAGTTCTGAACCTCCTCAATTGTTATGGGATGTTTCTCTCACAAGCATCTTGTGAACGATGATTACTCTATTGTTTTGTGTGTGTAAACAAACAGAAAGTCAAGATTCCTTTGGAGGTTTATCTGTCAAAGTGTGAAAGATATCCTAATACCATGATTAAAATCCTACAAAAGAAAAGAGTTAGGCTATCAAATAAAGTTGTTGTGTTGATAAACATGCATTGAAAGTAATGAATATTTATCAATTAAGGCTGAGACAATAGCTACAAATCTAGAGAGCATTGTGTCTCTATAAGTTTCAAATTTGTATGTAAATTATTAAATTAGTTTCATCGTCGATTTTCTTTTGTAGACTTGCATTGGGTCTTATGACATTTATTTTTCTTATCTTTTCAGATGAATTCAACAAAAAATAGCTAGAACACAATGCTGGAAGTTATGAATCCAATGGATTTGAAAGAATCCTTCAACAAAGAGACGTCAAGTCTCCCCCAAAACAGAACATTTTTGCATTCTGCAGTTATAACGGAAAACATGAAACATCCTTCTACAAACACAGAAACCCATGAATTTAATCTAGGGAAGGCATTGGAGCTTAGATGCGCTCACAACTCTAAAATTACAGTTTGCGGTGCTTGTGAATCCTGTCTTCTAATCAATAAAGTGAAGGAAGCACAGCAATGGCTTTTCCGGTTCGGAGATCATTCTAAAAAACGTTTTATGCTGGGATTGTTGAGAAGGACCAGGAGTGTAGATCTTTTAAATAATCTTATATCCTTACTGCAACCAACGATAACCAAAGATTATACCTATGCACGTGCAAGAACAAATCCTAGCCTGAGAACAGATGCTGCAACAGTCAGCTCAGATCGAGCTATCAGTGGTGGGAGAGTGGAGCAGGAAACTATCAAAATATGGGAATGGTTTTCTCATTGCACGTACTGGACCAAAGCTAACTTTCTTCTAAGTCTTCTTCAAATGTGTGAAGTGCATCTATTAAATGTTATTTATACGCAAGCTCGAACACTTCTTGCTTCGGAGCAAAAGGTTGCAGAAGTTTGTACAGGTAAGAAAATCAGCATTGCAATCATTTTACTGTAGACATTGTGATTCATGCAAATGATTGTGCATCATTTTGTCTATTCTGCTTTGGTTTTGAGTAGTATCATTCTATGAGTCCACTGACAGATGTAAAATTCAGTAGTCACCCTGGTTAAAGGACAACATTATGTTTGTCTTAAAAATGATAACACACATAACAGGCTGTACGTATGATATCGTCTAATCTGTTATTATTGTCGTTGTCTGTCAGGGATAATTATGGTATTGTGAAGTTCTCTGACCATAGTGAATACCTTGGATAAGCGCTTTATAAATACTATCATTTAAGTTTTTTTATAACATTGAATTTGCCTGAATGAAATAATCACATTGTCAAAGATATAGATGGATTCAATTCTTGTTCTTATTGAATGTCAAAAAAAGATCAATGAAGATAAATTGTATACAAATTGTATAGAGATATATCTGCCGATTTTTTGGAGACAATTTTTCTTCCTGTATTTACATATATATATATATATATAGATAGTGGGTTTTAAAACTATGTAATATCAATTGATTCATAATATCAGCCTACTCTCTGAAAATATATTTTTTGATTAAAAGCAATTGTAGCTTCAAATGCTATTAGCTAAAACAAATGTTACTTGATAAGGTAGGAATATGATAGTCTGAATGACAAAAATCTCTCTTATCAGGATCACATTCTTGCTTGTTAAATAATAGGGGACTAATTATATAAAATCCAACTAGTGTATTATAGGGAATATTACTGTTGTTCGTTGAATTACAAAGTTCTTCAAATGCCTTGTCATTTCCATGATGCCATATTGTTTTCCTATTTTCTCTCAGAGTCAGACATCTATGAAGCTTCATCTATAATATCCACTGAGCATTCTCACCACTCTGAAAATCATCCTGAAATAGAACTACTTTCCGTAACCAAGTCTGAATACAGCAAAATCTTAGAAAATCCATTCACAGGGGAAATATTACCAGCTAAACCTGAAAATGGGAAAGTTGTGGACCATTTCTATCATTCGGATTCCTTAACTGAAAGCTCCAGTACAATGGACCCAATGATTCTCATCATGCCAAATTCTGCAAAGGCGTACGCTGGTGTATCCAAAAATAAAGATTTTATTCGATGCCTCCCTGTTCACTTGGCGAAGACAATATTAAGCATGCTGGATATGCCCTCCTTGTACAATGCCTTGTGTGCTAGTCCAAACTGGAGAGCACTCGTGGAGGAAGTGAGGCATGAGTTTGGGGTCAATCAACAGTTGAAAGAAGAAGTCATGTTGATGCAGGTGAGTTAGAAATCAGAATTTTACTTTCCTCTTAATTTCATCTTCGTGTAAAATCACGTAGCATTAAAGCATAAAAGCATCTCTCTCCCTGTAGCATCATTGGTGTAATACTTAGCGTGTTTGAGGTCTCGAGTTCAGATCCAGGCCAAGTCGAGCCGATATTGAGTCCTTGGGAAAGACTCTTTACATAATCATTAGTACCTGACTATTTGACAGAGAAAGATTATGTCAGTTATGATAGTACAAACACCTGACAGGCAAAAGACAGTTTCTGAGTGACTTGGGCCTGCTGGGGAAAAATGATGCAAAGTCTGTGAGCCTTTGTGGATACTGACTATGAACCGATTTATATGGCATAGTAGTAGGAGCTAGCTACATAGTTTTACTCATTGTCTTTATTGTATGCTAATGCTATTGGGGTTTTTTGGGCTTAAAATATTATGTTGTTCTTGTCTTCCTCTAGTTCTTTCTTTCTCACATCCTCCCCTCCCTCCTCTTCCTCCTAGACTACTGCTACTACTACTACTACTACTACTACTACTACTACTACTACTACTACTACTACTACTACTACTACTACTA
>JAULCB010068823.1:0-17761 GCA_032358575.1 Dendronotus rufus | reverse complement strand
ACGGAGGTATCAGAGATTTCTAACAAAAAAAGTATCAATATTGAACAGCCAAAAAAATGCCAGGTTGATTAATTTGTGTTTACTTGATACATTTTGGTTCGGCCCCATGTTTTTTTTCTTCCCTTTGCCATACAAAATTTCTAACTACCATACCTTGAAATGTGTTGCATATGAAATGTATTGATATGATTTATTACATTGACAATTTCATTAATGCGTCAAACCTTTTGTAACGAGGGGCCACTAGCATTGAGGGGTCCATTCATCAAAGGAGCTCCTTCCGTCCTCCCATTATTCCCAACATGTGTGGAATTACTGATGACTGATGACGAAGATGAATTGACTGTAGTCAGTGCCGGCGCAGCGCCTGAAGCAATTGTTTGTGGTGACAGTGCTGATGAAACCGATGGATTCCCAGAAGACGTAAGAGAGACAGAATTTGTATTTGTACCACCTAACAAAGATGAATTACTAGTCAAACTTCCCGATGCAGCATGGTCGATAGAATTTGCATGAGATTTTTGGGAATCTGAAAAAGAAACAAAAATATATGACTGAGTTTCAAATATAAAAGTTACTGTTAGTTTGTTGGAAGAGAGCACATAAAAAAAATCTAAGGTCATACAGTTCTGGGAAAAAGTAAGATGATACTTCAGGATAAAATACTAGAAACAGTCAGGGATGCCCCTCGACACTTCAGTCACCCACTTAAATTAAAAGAAGACAAGGAAAAAAGTCAAGCAACTGTGAAAAAACAAACATTAAAAAAAGTGCTGGAATTCCCAAGTAGACATAAATTGATCCTGTAACTGGAAATATAAAACAATCAGTCTGTTTCGTTGAGACAAGACCACCCTTGATATATAATACATATCTCAATTCATTCTTACCACTGCTACTGTTAGATTGAGTAGACAAACTACGCTGCCACACAGATGGCGTAGGCTGAGGAAATCTAGTAACTGGTAGACAGAAGAAAAAACAATTATTAAAAAGGATAAGAGACCAGATTAACAAAGACGACTACAATCATGCCTAATGTTTTTGCTATGAATGACAGGTTACAAATGAAGAAAGAAGTATAAAAATGACAATTTTATAGTGATAAAACTAATAACTGTTTGAAATATCAAAACTAATTATGATGTTGATATTTAAGTGACTTTATCTCTTCTGAATGAATATAATTCACCATATCTTTACAAATGGCCAGTTAATTTTTTTACCAATTTCAAATTTGTCTTATGAAAATTACGATGGTGATAATCATGATGGATATACTCACATAACACCCTGCATTGTGAATAAACCAAAATTTTGTGTGTGAGTTGTAATTCTGCATACTTTTACAAAATCAAAGTCCTTTACAATTAATAAAAATTTGAAACAGCAATCTTCTTTTATATTTTAAATATCTACAATTTGATCCCATTGGGTGTTTCAACAAGACGAATATAAATAGACCTACTTAAATTTAGCCTGACGTAAAATGGAAATGTAACAAAGCGTGGGAAAAGAGAATGTGACAAAAAATCCACCAAAACCCACCTGATGCTGAAGATAAACTACTTGGCTGGCCCCCCGCAGCAGCTGCATACGCCGTCAGAGGGGATGGTGTTACAGGGTGATGATTACTGGCAAATGAAAAAGAATTCATGTAAATAAAATAAATGAAAGCATTTATATAGCACTTATCCACGGTCATCACCATGCTCTAAGTGCTTCACGATACCACATCAGACGAGACATACAGCCTGTGACAAATACGTCAGGGGGATTTCCAAACTTAACATCCCGTCTCCGATAGGATGAGAAAAATCGTGTAAAGAGTCTTTCCCAAGGACTCAACGTCGGGCCAGGTCAGGATTCGAACCCTGGACCCTTCGATCACCAGACGGATACGCTGACGACTAGGCTGCTGACGCCACGGAACACACGCTTTCACAAAATAAAAAAGTCACGTATAACAGACAAGCTTTCTATTAAACACGTATGTACACAACCCACTCTAAAAAAAAAGAACAGAAATCACTCTATGCTTTATAATGTATTATTTTTTCCCGTTTTCTAATACTTATATTTCTCACTACATTGTTAAACGCTAAGTAAGGTTTGGGTCTTACTTTAGTGAATGTTTACTTGACGATAAAACAGGCTTGGAGTTGATAACTGGTGCTGGTGAAGTTCCTTTTTTCTATTTGATAAAAAGATGAAACAAAAACAATGGTAAATAAAGTTATTCATCATTCGTAATAATGATAAACAAAGTTATTCATACATTTGTAAGAATATGAAATGCTTTTTCAGAAAAAAATGACTCCAAAAATTTAGAATCTAATTTCAAACTTTGGTACAATGTAAAAAAATAACCTGACTTATACATCTATTTCCATATCATATCTAGAGAGATTGAGCTTTGGTCGATTCAATGTTTCTCTCTCTCTTAACTTGCACACTAGCAGGCTACATACAAAAAGCAAATTAAGAATGGAACGAGCATAGAGAGAAAGAGTGTTGTTGCTCGATACGCCGGGTAGGCACTTTCTATTATTACACATGGATTGACAGTTCGAAAAGCATCAATACTTGTGAACGACAGGCAGTCACACATTCGCAGGATATATGTCATTTCAATTGGCAGTTACCGCTTTGGTCAACCTCTGAAAGTTAAAATTTTCAGAATATCCTCTATGTTTGGCACATTTTCCATAGAGTTTTCAGCAGTTTTCGACTACGTATGACCCTGCTAATAATAAAAACATTTTCACCAAAACGTACGCAAAATAATAATAAAAAGCAAATGATTAAAAACAATACTAACCTCCTCAGACTGAGATTTATGTCTTTTCCTGTCAACTTCATCATGTTTTTCCTGAAACAAATTTGGAAACAATCGCTAATTTTAAAACAGCATAGTGTATCAAGAGTTTAATTAAAAAAACCATTTATAAGCTGATTCAACTGCTTCAAAAAAAAAAGTTAGTGTTGACAAGATTTTTGTTGATTCCATTTCCGTAAATAGAGAAATATGTATGTTAAGTACATAACTGTGAAAATACATGACAGTAGAACTCTTCAACCACCTACTTTATTGGAAGGAGAAACATCAGTTCATGTATTGTATAATTGCACCAGTACAAAACAACTATTTAATTTTCAATATTTTTGACAGCAAGAAGGTACATGTCACAAGGTATTTTAAAGAAAAAATAGGACTACGGATCTAATATAATAATAGTCTATGGCAAATGAATTCCTTGGTCACAACACATACTTACATTGGAATGACTGGAATTTGCACTTGGACTAGGTGACGGGGAACTTGAGTTGGTCGATGATGGTGTACTCATAATTTTTTCAGTCAAAAATTCATCATTCTCAGGAGGCGACGAAGCAACTCCTGTCTCTCCAACTAAGAGAGAAAAAGCAGTCATAGAATGTAATTGATAATAAAAACTATCAAAATAACCAAATTCATTTGGGCACATGTTGCAAAGCTTGATTTATATCCCACCAAGCAAAACGGGCTGTCCCAATATAAATATTTTCAATTCCTAAAGGTATAATGACAAGCACAGTGGGCTGATCACTTGCTTGCCTTAGTTCCTGATCCATAGTATTTCCCAGTTCTGTGTTATGTCAAAGGTGGTTTATTGGGGCATCTACCCCATTCATCATTTGAGACTGAGCACAGAGCTGGGTGCCGACACTGCGCAAGCGGTATAAGGCATTGGATAACAGAACAAAACGACAAACTTTAATAAAATAGTAGATAGTTGACCTTTCATGAGCACAATTTAGCATTGCTATCATAAAGTCTTTAAAGCACCCAACTACTCCCGGCACCCATAAAAACAGACATACAAGCTTAAACCTCAACTTACGTCCTAATCCGTCCAGATCTAATTCATCGTATAAATATTGATTTTCTTGAAAACTTGGATCTTGGTTGGAATCAACAAAATACTCCAAATCTTCTCGAATATCTTTAACCTACATGAGGGATATAGAAACAAGAAAACATTTATATTCATTTAGGCGAAAAAATTGTGTATTTCATATTACGAGAACAGTTCCTAATTTAGTGATATTGACAAAGTAAAAAAAGGAGGAAAATTTGGTGAGACGACCGCAACAACTGAAGATTGTTCACCTGTCCTACTCAGTGAGATCCTGTCGGAGGACAGCAGAATGGCTACAAAACATTGTCTTCAATACAAATAGGACACACAGAACATATCATCGCTGTCACAACCAAACCGGCTACATACCGTGAACCAAATTTTACAGGAGAGACAAAAAACTGATTCGTATGTAGCCGGTTATGCCATGACAGAATTTCGCGACTAACGCGCGGACGAAGTGCCATGTACGTAGCTGCTTCGTGCATGCCACTTTCTGATGATTTTGGAACTTACCAAAAAATGCCTTTTAGATAATTCAAACTGTTGTGTGTTGATCAAATTAAATTTTGCGACGGTGACAGTTATTACTGAAGTAATAAAAAGAGTGGCAACTAAAATTAAAAGGGTTGTAGGGGTGGGGCGGGGATAGAGATAATAAAATGTGACGTGCCAAAGCGGCTATATACGTATGTAGTCGCTTTGGCACGTCACATTTTCAACATCATAGCGCGTCGGCTGCCATGTACATAGTCGGAATGGCAAGGACACTTTTCGTCTTCCCGCAGATGGCGGGTTTGGAAATTGTCGTTTAATAATCTTTTAAATTTTTTTCATCAATAAATATTTACACAGCACGTGTGTTATGATATTTACTAATGATTAAGCCAATAAAGAGAAAATCGAAAAAATTGTATGTAGCCGGTTTGGTTATGACAGCGACGATATATATCTTTATCCGAGGTGTTATTCTCTTTTAGGGATGTGACAAAACTGAATAAAAATAAATATGTCTAAATCCTATTCTTAGGATATAATTGAGCAAGAAATCATCATATACGCACAAATGAAAATAAATACAACGATTTTCATAAGTTGTGAAGAAGAAAAAGCTATAACAATTTTCAAGCAGTCTTACCTGATCAAAAGGCAGCTTGTCATTGTCTACATGTCTCATTACTTTCTCTAAGGTCAATATGTGATATTTATGTCGGTCTTGCTGTGTTTTCAACTCATCATACTTGGTATCCTGAAGAAAGAAAGAAATCAAGTTTGTTTCCATAAAAAGAGAACATAATCACAATTTAGGTCATCATACAGTGATGGTAAAAAAAGAAAGAGTAAGAAAACAGTGTCAGTTGAAAGGAAACAGAAGCAAAACCCACCAAGGAAACCATCCAAACACCCATACACAAAATAATAAACTTCAATGGCACAATAACATATTCTTAAACAAAAACCCAGGACTTTCATTGTGTCTTTTAGATCTTTATAAACAAATATACTTTTCACAAGTCACAGGCCACAAACCTTTTTCTTCTTTGATGAGGAGCCTGATCGAGTCTCCATTTCACTCTCAAACTGATCAAGCTGCACTTGAAGTGAGTCGATGATATTCTGAAAGAAATAACAAATTATCAAAATCCAACTTCATTACGATCTGATCATAATTAAGGTTAGTACACAGATGTATCGGGTATCGAAATGGATTCCTTTTTTTGGTACCCAATGATAATAACCAATACAGAAACAATAGTACAAAACAAATTGGTTTTGAAGAAGCATAAATTTACCGATAACCAATGCGTGACTTCAGATTTCTCCTTGGTTAAGGGGTCAACTTTGGCAGCAGCACCAAGTCCATCTTTAGAGTAGGCTTTCGTTTTTGTTTCCCTCTCCACCACTTTGAAACGTTCCATTTGCTGAAATAATTTGAAGGGTAAAAAAGATTATAGCGAAGAAAGTTTGCATTAGTTTCTTCGTAGGTTCACATTTTAAAAATCTGTTTCAGAGAAAAAGATTCAAATCAATATCTTTCTTTCTTGATCAATTTACCTTTTGTACCTTTCAGTGTAAGGTTCAAATCAATATACATAATATATATAATAATTTCTTTGTGTCTCTAAGAGCATCATATTAATAAAAATAATAATAGAGATGCAATTTAAAAAACGGATTAATACCATGCCAGCAGTTCTTTAAAAAATTACAATGTTTAAAACTTCTATAAGTTAAATCAAACAGCTTATGTACATTTGTGGGATTTCTCAAAGAATTATACTCTCCTAAATAAATCTAAAAGTTCTTTAAAAAATACTGACAAACTAAGAATGAAAAGACATCTGTGATACTTACAGTTTCTATTAACTTCCTCTTCTCCAATAAGGAAGATTTGTCTTTGATATCGCTGTTTGCGAGCCATGTTTTGATCTGATCACGAAGCCTCTGTGTTCATGACCAAAAATAAGAAAGAAGATATAAATAATTGTAGTTCAAACTACTCATTTGTAGAGAAACAAGAATATAAATAATTTGATTTTTACCATCCTGTCGTAAAGAAAGAAAGTTTATTCAATATGAAACGAAGTTCCATGAGACAAAAATAGGGATTGGAAAAACAAGAGCTCTTTGTGAGAATACTTATCCAAAAAGAACAAATGCTGTCTAAAATAACATATAAAATGGGTTGAGAACAAACCTGCAATTTTTTAATCTCCTTTTTAAGGTCACTCTCAAACTTTTCCTTTTGATTGGTGTTTGTGGCTGACTGAACCTAGTAAGGAGATAAAAAAAAAAATACAAATGATAATAGAATAATCAGGATTCTACCTAACATTCCTTGTATAAAAAAAGCAACAAAATTCAGCGAACAATATTTTATCAAACTATAGTGCTTCTCCCAATATTGATTTCTGATATTGATCGGCCATCCTTTGTTAATGTATCTCTGAATCTGAAATATTTAGAGCCAGTGTTTTCATAGGCTGGAAGTATAGATGAGCAATGTTAAAAGACAAAGCCCAGGGAAGAAAATAAGAAAGACTATGTTTTGCATTTAGAGAGCTTGCACCTATGACCACACGGCTATCAGAACAGAACCACAGGTCACAAGTAAACAATACTTCCAGCCACTAAGTCAATGTCATCTATTTTAATTAATAATCGATATGAATGTGATGAAAATCAAACCAGTAAGTACCAAACACAAGAAATTCATGGCATACCTTTTTCCAAATATCTTCAAATGTTTCCACTCCTTCATCCACCTTTTTCAGGCATCTTTCAATTTCACCTGCAAAAAAAAAAGACATTTAAAGCTTGTATGAGTATCATTTGGTGCAAAACGAACAAAATCCAATTTTTTATGTTATACATTTAGAGAACGACACAGAAGACATACTTTCACTTTCTGTCATGGAAGATTGAGAAAAAGGTAATTAAAATATAAGAAAAAAGGGATACAATGTCTACTGACAGTAATATAGCTTGATAATCATTCATTTTGTAGCTCCTCGTAACATTCAAAATAAAAAATGTATGGTAACTTGCATGCTTCTTCCTTGCCTTTTAACCCAAAGGAATCCAAAACTGGCACACGAAACTAAAAGTCATTGAATAATGTTATACACAATTAATTAAATTACAATTCATTTTCACAAGAAACAAGAATAGTGAATAAAGAAGATCCCATGTTTGTTCTTTTTTGTTTCACTACAAATCCATCAGACTTCAGGAATATTCTTTAAAAATTTAGGGGTAAGGGATTGGACTACAAAAACTTGGCTAATATAATATATATATATAGGTCATTCTCCTGGAAATTATAACAAAAGCCCATAATTTCTTTTAATTCTCTTGTTTCATCATAGTTGTGCAACTGCCAGGACCAATGTGTAAACAATCTATTATAAGCTTGAAACGTATATGATCACTGTTGGTTCTGGTATAAGTGTTTGAAATCTTGGTGAAAACAAGCCATGAAGCAAGGTAGTCAAAACAGTATTCCTGCATCACCAAATCATTGTCATAATATTATGTCGCTGGTGTGTGTTGGCTACAAAGCAAGGAGAAAGACTGTTGCTAGCATAGTCATGTTTATCACAGCAGTGATGCTGCACCACCATAAGCGCTGAGTGGAATTAATAAGACGAGAATTATTTGGTTTCTTGTAAAATCAAAACTGTGTGGACTTGTTTCAGTACACCACCTCAAGTCTAAGGCTATAAAGCTCATTGCTCACAAACGACGTTGTCGCAGTTCTGACCTTGTTGTGACGAATCAAGCGTTTTTGAAAATGTCAAAAACATTGACTGTTGACTTTCTGTTCAAGGATAATTCAGAAGTCACACACACACAAAAGAGCTGCATGCAGAAAGTCTTTATCCAAAAAGCTTTTGTTCATCTCTTCTTACAATGACAATTGAATGGTATAAGAGTAAGAGCC
Organism: Dendronotus rufus; assembly: GCA_032358575.1. NCBI lineage: Eukaryota > Metazoa > Mollusca > Gastropoda > Nudibranchia > Dendronotidae > Dendronotus > Dendronotus rufus. The sequence continues at coordinate 9,415 of JAULCB010068823.1, read as the reverse complement.
TCATAAATCATCCAGTTGACAATTGCTCAAGAGCGAAAAAATTACCCCTGCAATTTGTAACAATCGATGGGTCGGATCTCTGTCAACGAAAATAAACGGTCAACAAAATTATGTTTACCTAGACAAGTATGCAATGGCACAATGAGTGACAAAATCAACCTCCGAATAAGAAAAAGAAGGGGGTGGGGGTAAAACAGTATTCGAACAATGAACTGGTTGCACAAAGAACACTACAAATACGTCGTCTACCTTGCAACTTTCTCCTGTCAGCCATGCCTGTACAATTCAAAGCTAAATGACTCTTTCATGCCATGAGAGAGGAGTATTGTCTTCGATTAGGCAGGGTTTCTTCCGAATTTTTGACACTTCTTGATCAATCCCAAGAAGCAATATGGCGCTTCCTAATCACAGCAAATATATTAATACGCCTGATGAAAAATTTGCATGGGAAAGATATAGTTCTTACTCAAATAATATGACTAGCTCTGAAGTTAAAAGGTAAATGTATCAGTAATTCAAAATTATAATTTGAATTATACTTAAGTTGCTATTAAGCTAAATATATAGATTAAGCAAACATTTGGAATTGCGTTATGACAGTGTTCACTGACACCGGATGTAATCCAAATAATGAACCCTCTGCGCATGTATTGTCCATTGTTTACATGCTTCAAGTTTCACAAGTAAACCGATTCTTGAAGTCCCAAATAATTTACAGACACATTGAAACTGTCTTGCATATACTTATCAGTTTAAAAATCTGTTATAGATTCATACCGAAACTAAATGAAAGTGAATGCTAAGTTCATGCCAAGATCAAGCAATGCGCTTTGGTTCTTTTAGGTTTGTGTCTTCTTCAATAGATGAGAGACGCCGACTTTGTTACTAGGGTAAATCATACTGTCCCCATTCCGGAATCTATCTCTTGAAATACATTACATGAATGATTGTATTACGGAGTAAATCCCTCAATGTTTTATCAATAAATTATCGGCTATGTCTATATTCCTCTTGCCAGCTTTGAAGCATCTCTTTTAGATTAGAAAAGGCAATGAAAACAAGAGATTCAGTCTTTGGGGGGGATGGGTTTTTGTACTATTTTTTGTACTACTCACCCTGGACATTGAATCCACCTTTTTTTAAATGATATTATTTTGTGTGTTATCAACAAAACCCGTTTCAGATTGATACTGTTTGAGATATTTATCATATAAAATTTAAAATATATAGGCCTAGACAACCATCTGTACGAAGCAATGATCGTGGCTCGTCCTGCTTCACCAGGAAGCCACATCGTCCCCAACCAATGGGGCTGTTACGGTTAACGAGGTGTGAGGAAAAGTAACAAGAAGGGAGGCTTAGGGTTATTATTTGACCCTACTTTTACACATTGCAGTTGCACAAACCTTACCTTTGAATATTTATATTTCAGGAACACGTCAAGTGTTTAATGCCAGAAGAATGAGTCATCGGCGCTCAGAGGATATGAATCTAAGCCTCACTGGCTCACAGATTTCTGCTATCTCCTCAAGACCTAATTCTAGTCGCTCAAAGTTGGGGCCAAACAAATCACCAAATTCAGGAACACCAAGCAAGGCAAATAAGGTACATTTTAGTTTCAATGAATGCTTTCCTTTTGATTTAAATTGTATGTTTTCCCTGGGCATTGTTGTGATCTAGGATCTAGGGGTATTAAACTTGCCCACCACATCGATTTGCTGTATCGGTTATTAGTGAACAAACTTCCTCCACCATTACCTATCATTGCAAGGGCTGTATGTTGAATTAAGTGTAGGTATTATAGATAGATTTCGATTTTAGTATTATAATCTTTTATTAATAAAACACTGTCCTAATTGACCGTATAATTTAATTGCTTTGCTTATTCTTTGGTTTATTTTTGATTTTCATCTTTGCATTTTGAAAAGATAATTTGTCTTAAAAATTATAATCCAAATATCAAATTTTTCAAGCATTTTCTGATGATATGTTACAATTTGTAATGATTTTATTTCTTTTAGGCTGCTGGTGATCTCTCAAAGGTTACAGGCATAAGAAAAGAATCAGGAAAAGGTAATATATCTATATATAACACATTATATAATAATAACAATAATATATCTTTAGTGTCCACCAATGTGGCAATTTGATTTAATTTATGGTCTGGATATATATCAACATCATCGGACTGTGATAATTTTATCGATATTATATGTATATGTTAATTTTCTATGTAATTTTGGCGTCGGCAGCCTAGTGGTCATTGTATTATGTATTATTAAGTCACATTCTATATTATTGGCGAAAGCCTAAATAAAGAATTGAAACTTGTATATTTCTCATCCTATCGGAGACGGATGTGAAATTCGGAGGTCCCTTTGGCATTGTCATTGTTTGAAAAATTGTATACGCGCCTAACAGGCCGCATGTTTCGTCTTATGTTTTACATGTTTGCCGGGGATAAATGTGATATTGTAAAGTGCTTAAAGCATGGTGATGACTGTGGATAAGCGCTATATAAAAGCTTTCATTTTTTTTCATTTGAAACAAAACCTTCAGAATGAATGATTTTTTCTATTGCTGTATCGATTTTTAAACAAATATTTGTAATCTCTGTTATCAAATGTCTATTTATTGATTCAGCATTGTTCCCACACATCATTCACATTCACAGATGGAACCCTCCCTCACAGTAGCAGAAGTGGTGCAAGCTCAGTTGCTGGTAGTACAACGAAGAAAAATGTAGTGAATGCAAGAAATGGACATCAGGGAAAGAAGTGAGCTCAATCTCTTCTGTCTATCTGTCTTCTCTCTCTCTCTCTCTCTCTGCACCTTTTAAGTTGCTAGGTCAGCTGTAGCTTTCTGACGAAAGCGTGCTTGAGACTAACACAGTGTTCATCTGTACTATCTGCGGTATCACAATGCAGACAAATCCAAGAGGATATATAATACACTCAGTTCATATACTTTACTAAGATAGATATAGTGTGATAGATTACAAAATTGTATGATGGTCACTTTTTTTCTGTCTTTATCTCAATAGGGAAGAAGAAGACGACTTCCTTTCTCTGTTTGAATCATCCTCTCAAAGCAAAACAAAGCGTCCCGTGCCTATTATCAATTCAAATGCACAAAGCAAGAAACCTGCATCCAATTCGGTCAAGCCCTCGTGGTTGGGACCGGTAAGTATTATAATTTTGGGGGAGGGGTGTTTTTTTTTTGCTACCTTTTTCTTTCTTTGTCATTTGCATGCATACATTTTCATTTCACTTTGTAAGACATATTGATAATTCAATTCTGAACTAACTTGATACACACAGTACAAGCTTAATGCATGTAACATGATTTTTTAATTTATGTCCATGTTAGAAATCCCAATCTGAGTTTCAAATCTTGTATTGTTTGTATTTGAGTATGCTTAAAATGCCCATGGTGGAGAATATATCAATATCTTTCCGATTCACCATATTTTAAAAGAAATATGTCAACGAAATTGAATTTTATGAATTTACTTTTGATTTATTTTGAACAGAAACAGAAACTACCGTCCAAGAAACCAGCATGGGCAATGAAGCAAGAATTAGAAACTACGTCTGCAAGATCTGACGAGCCGCACAATATCTTTTACCCTAATTCCGCTCGTAGTTCGGATGATGATTTGGAGCCGGAAGATATTAGTAACACCTTATCTCAGTCGATCAACAAACTTCACAACATGCAGCTACAGCTTGCCGGTGTCAATAAGAACACGAATTCAAACGAGCAGGACATGACTGTCGATAGTGTTAGGACGAATTCAACTTCTAACACCAAGACAGCTCAGAACAGCACTGCCGCTCTTAGCCCTCAGGCCGTGTCGGTGGACGATTTCATTCAAGACGTCATGAACCAGACTTCCATGAAAAACAATGTGCCGTCGCCTGGAAGAGGATCCGCTAATTCTGGCCTTCAGGATACGGCGGAAGACGGGGCCGAAAAGATTCCTTCATTGGCCAATAACGTCAGCTATCCTGGGCAGAAACAGAAAGCCAAAATGTCTCTGTCTTCCATAGAAAACTCCTATCAAAATATCAAACACAAAATGCCAGTCAACCAGGTGAAGACGTCGCAACAAAACACCAATAGATCAAGTCCAGCGGCGAGTCGACAGTCCAATGTGTCAAAGGTGTCTTCGGCCTCGAGGAAATCCACAGGTCAGAGTATGGTGGAAGACTATATCTCCACGCTGAATGCCGCGGCAATCAAAATACAGACGTGGTTTCGGCGGCACAGGTTACGCAGGACTGCTGGGGATGCTGCGATACGACGACTCATGAGTAGAAAAAAGCAGGAGGTGGAGTCCAGTATGCAAGCAGACTTGGCTCATCCTGTTTTATCCCAAGAGGAGAAAATGGAAGAGAGGAAAAGGATTAGAGAAGACAAAGCAAGGGAAGCAAGACAACGGGCAATAAAGGTAAATTTTGAATCCCAACTTTCTATACTTGAAAACCATAATATGCAACAGTTGTATTTGTTGAAGCAAACACCAAACCTCTCGACCCACATAGTCCTATATTCTTTCTTTGATGCTTAGTAATATTTTGGTTTTAACAAGTCATGAACTGTGCATACAGGTAATTACAAATCTTTTTAACAGGAGCTTCAAAAGAAAAGGGATGAGCATAAAAACGACGTCAAGAAAATAGCAGATGAGGAAATTTCCTTCCTCCAAAGCAGTGGAAAGATTACCAAGAGTCCCTCTACCAGTAGTCTGAGCAAAAAGAAAAAGGCATCCCCCAAGAATCCGTCCCACAATGCTTCCACGAGTCCTAAACAGGAAGGGCCTGTGGGGGCAGCCTCAGGGGGAGAAGAACCCGGACAATATTTCAAGACGAATGTAAGTGTATGATGTAGTTGTGAGTACTATCGAAAGCCATACTGTAAAAGAGGGTGTGTATTAGTTGTAATAGATCCCCCGGTACTGTAGTTGAAGAGTGGAACTGGAAAGATAAAATTGATCGTGGACAAGATAATTACCGAAAGGTACAAAAGGTAAATTGATCAAGAAAGAAAGAAAGAACTATGGAGGCGAGGTGGCAGAGTGGTTAAGGCATTGCACTGAGACCTGAATAACCTGGGTTTGAGTCCCACTTTGGCACTTCACATCTTTCCTTGGGCAAGAAACTCCAATTGCCTATATTGTGACACTGCTTTGCGGCTGACGCTGACGATAATTCCGGTCCTTTTTTCGGGATGGACCCAAAATGACATTGTGATAATAAAGGCAAATTTTATTTTTATTATTTTAAAAAAAATCAAAGTATTTTATAATTCAATGGGATGATGATACATTATTTCAGGATAATGCGGAGGACCATCCTAACCTATCTCAATCCAAATCAACCGTCGGTACCGACATGGTTACACAGAGCCAAGGAAGGACAACTCTAGAGGATTTGTACTCCACTTTGAAACAACTGGAAGAGGAGGAAAACTTCCTGTCAGCCCGTTCTGTGAAAAAAAAATCTTGGTGTAAGAAAATATAATATTAATCAACTTCACTTACTTTACTTACTGTACTGATACCGACTGATGGACTGGTGTTGATAACATTTCTTCGAACACGTGTAAAGTTTCAGGTCAAGTAAGACTAAAACATAGAAGATACATACCGACGCAGTTTTGCATAAAATCTTATGAAAATACAAACACTAACTAAAATTTGGTAATGACATACACGTGACAAGTTTGACAGAAACAAACTTTGAAAACATTAAGAGCGTCGTTAAAAAAAAAATTCCACCTGATATGTATTGTACTTCCTTCTGGTTATAGACCTTTTGCAAAACAGTTATTCTTGTGCCATCTGAAAGTTCGATTCTAGAGTATAATGAATAGCATTCATCATGCTGTTTGATCCCGTGTATTGATCTTTAAAGTGTCATTTTGTGTTTAAAATTAAAATGCAATTGTTCAATATTTTCAATGTCTACAGTAGATGACCTTGAAAAAGGAGCAGAAGAGGAAGCAGGAGCCAATCTGACAGAAGAAAATTTGCAAAGACTGAATTCCCGCAAGGATGGCTTATCAAAGAGTGGCTTTCTGTCCGATGACAAACTCAAGAGTATCATCAACTTCTTGGATGAAGTGCAAGTGACGGACCGACTCAGTGAAATAGACACGGTAGGTCTCATATTTAGGGAAGTTAAAGGAGAAGAAGAGTTTAAGAACGGAAATTGCTTGGGTAGAATGTTTACCTTTGGTTTTTTTATCCCTAACTTTGTCGTTTAATATGGAAACCATTCATTAGTCTCGTTAATAGTAATAGCACTAAAATGGAGATACGCTCTATAAATGCTATCCATTATTATTATTATTATTAATAGGAATTTATAGAGCGCCAGTATCCATCAGAGATGCTCAACAGGTGCAGCTGGTGATGAGACAACACCGTGAAAGCTGTAAAAAGCAAAGGATAACAAAAAATATAAACATTTTCACAAAATCTTTATTGATTTGACATGTCCCTTTCTGTAGGAAATCAGCCGTATGAATGAGGAGATGGAAAAGCCAGCCCTCCTGGTGCCCAATGGAGAAGAGATTGCCCAACTAGAGCAAGCACAAGCCACGGCCAGTGAAGTCACCACCACGCTGCTGTCCCAACGGTTGGAACTGGATGAAAAGAAACGAACAGTCTCCATGTTACAGAAAGCTTTGGTAACAATTGCAATCTTTTTGTGACAGTCATTCCCTTTATTTTGTGTTGTGCTAATTCTATGATATCTATGATGTTCTAAGTCAGTCGGTTTTGACAAAAGTAATGTTTATCCAAATCAGTGAGAGCTATTTTGGTTGCGTTTTTTATTTTACATTAAAAAAAAAAAAAATTTGTTAATGCGAGTATAGTGAGCTACCAGTATAATGAGATGTAATCTCGAATGCAACCCATAGCTACAAAAATTATAGTTTAATCTTTTACAACAAATGCTATGATTTTTTTTAAGTGTCCGGTGAATATATCAGACCTGCCGTTTATACCGATTAATCGGTATCATACCGTTTTTTAACTGTAATAATTTTGATTTACAGATTTACTGATTTTAATCCTAATCATACCGATTTTAAAAAATTTTTTTATTTAGGAAGACATTGGATAGAAATCAGTGGCGAAAGTTCGTTTATGATGCTTAAACTTAAACCTAACACCGAAAGGTACAAATAGGTAAATTGATCAAGAAGAAGATGTCTTGGTGATACGAACAAATTTTCGTGGGATCATACTGTTTTTTCCCCCCAGATACTGGGTTTTTCACAACATCATACTGGTTTTATTTTTCATGGAGTGGTAGGTCTGAATATATGATTTTTTTTCTTCTTGAAAATATCTATAAATAAGCTAAATTGAAAACAAAAATTTGAAAAAGAATTGTGATGAGTGGCAGGTGATTGGCAAGTCTGCAATAACATGATTTTTGTCTCTGCAATAGGGTTTAACACGATACTTATTGTCCTTGCCATTCTATAACAGAACCAGCAGCGAGAATTGACAGTCCGTCATGCAAAAGAGACAGAGAAAGAGATGAAAAAACGGTTGGATGTGCAGAAGGACGAGTATGAAGAAACAGTCAAAAGACATCTCTCATTCATTGATCAGGTAGGTAAAGTATAAATATTTATGGTGAGCAGGATTTTATCCATTCCTTTGTTTCATATTCGTTCATGGGATTCTGATAATCTTTTGCGCTGTATTCATGGCTTTTTTTATATTTTATCCCCAATATTCAGTTTAACTTATGAAGTTATGTCTCAGAAATCCTCATTGTTTGAAATTATAGAAAGATAATATGGATTTCTTCATACTTTCTTATTTGATTTGCCTGATTTTTAAGCTTTACTATACATTCTAGTCTCATTTTATATTCTGTCCAAAGTTAGTGTTTGAATTTTTTTAGTGAACAAAAAATGTTTTTCTTCTCTTTCTGTCAGCTGATTGATGACAAAAAGAATCTCGGAGAAAAGTGTGAAAAGTTGGTGATGGAGATGAAAACGGTTGACAAAAAGTATCAAGATAAGATTAGATCTCAGGACGAAAAGTAAGTAAAATTGATGTCAATTACATCTACTTAGAAAAAGGGGGGATATAGGAAGAATTTACGACTGGCTAGTAATGAATAATGAAATCTTTCAGTACTTTCTCCACTTACTGTGAAGCCCTTGGTTAATCAAATTGGCTTTCTTATATCCAGTTAGCAATTTAATTTCACCTTCTTCTTCTTCTTCTTCTTCTTCTTCTCCTTCCTCTTCTTCTTCTTCTTCTTCTGCATACCTTCTACATTCTTCAAATTAGGTTTATAATATAGATATGGTATGTTTTGGATGTTTTATGGGTGAGTTTTGGAACTAACTGTAATACTACTATTGTATTGATATTTCTTAAATCGGGCTGTCATTATCCTTTTCTTCTATCATCAATACGAGAAAGGGTGAAAATTGCTTTTAGAATTTATAGTATATTATGATATATGAACGGCTGCAAGAAACTGAAGAATAAATCAAGGCAAGTACAAAAAGCGTGTAGAGTTTTTGTATCTGATTATTATGTTTCATATTTTTTCAGCCATGTCATTGAGACAACGAAATTGAGAGAAGTTCATTCAGCCGCCGAAAAGTTACGCAGAGAAAGATGGATTGAAGATAAGACTAAGAAAATAAAGGTGAGAACTCAATGATGAATATACACAAAGAAAGAACACACAAATAGAATGCTAGTGGAAACTACAAAAATACTGACTTATACAGAAGTTAATTCTGCATCACGTAAAACAACTTTAGGAAAATCACTGAGTACTCGAAAAGAGAAAGAAATTGCAAATGGTAAATATAGACCTTCCTCCCCCTCACATCACCTATAATAAAATACCACAAATTGAACTAGAGCTTGATGGTAATCTAGGTAGGTACCGTGTTGTGATCTTAGTGTAACGATCTTGCTTGACACATGGATGTCCAGGGTTTTTAATCTTGGCAGGAGTGGGTTTTATCAGAGATAGAGACTATAATAAGCATAACATTTCTATGTTGAAAATGTTGACTTAAGACTTCAAACTCTAAAACTTCTTAAAGGCTTCTTCTACTGACATTAGTTTTCCTCTTGGGATGTCATAATAGGACTGTAAAGGTCTCACTTCTATTTCATTACTTTTTCAAGTCTTTCTAGCACCTAGCTAGAGGAATTATCAGGAACTGTACACTTTGGAGCGTGTGATAATTTCATAGATCCAACCACCCTCTTTACGTTTTCATTTTTATGTGGTGTCGCAGCCTAGTGGTCAGCGTATTCGCCTAGAGATCGAAGGGTCCAGGGTTCGTTGAGTCCTTGGGAAAGACTCTTTACACGATTTTTCTCATCCTATCGGAGACGGATGTAAAATTCGGA
>JAULCB010068712.1:0-10480 GCA_032358575.1 Dendronotus rufus | reverse complement strand
GTATGTAAACAGAACTGGGAATAGCCCAGTAATAGGTCGTCGGCTATAACCAGACGCACTGGGTATAGACACTCCGTAAAAAAATATAATAGTGTGTACCTAAAGAAGAGCATAATATGATTTTAAGTTTATCAACTCGAGAGTATGAGTTCCATAATTGCCAATGGTGTCTGCTTTGTTTGTCGTACTAGTTTGTTTCTGTTTTTGTTTGAAATGAAAAAAAAGAGTAGGCCTAGAGTAAGATACTTCATGAAACTCTAGGCTAGTATAGGCCCTATGTTATGAAGACTTGATGAGGTATAGGTAATGGAAATCTAAGAATGATAAGTTCACAACATTATTCTTTATTGATTTATAGTAGTGCAGTTACATGATTCTACTTCTTTTCATTGTCAAGAAAACTTACAAAAATAGATAAACTTTTGATTTTGATATATATTTGACACACCTTCTTTATTATAATTCTATTCTTTCCAGGAATGATGCCCATCACGCCTTAGCTTATGAAGTATGTGCAAATAAAAATAAAGGTCTGACAAAGTAGAATGAGCTGGTTCAAGCGTCCTGGTGACAGGAAGTCGGTCAGTCCTGGCCGTTGTCGTTCGGACACTGACCCTAACACTTGTCTGGAGGTGTTTCAAAATCATTGGAAACAGGTAATTATCTATTTACATCACGCTTTTGGTCAAGCAATTACTTTACTTTTGATTAGTTTAAATAAGAGGAGGGTATATTAACTTAATAATAATAATAATAATAATAATAATAATAAATAATTTATTTATATAGCGCTTTATATCCACTTAGAGTGCTCATTGGCGCTTTACAGTTACAGAACACAGAACTCTACATAAAAGGACAGCAACATGTGTGTGTGTAAATCATTTATATAGCGCTTAAAAGGCAACAACATACATATTTTATTTATTTCAATGTTTCGTTTTGAAAGCTGAGTTGAACTGTTTTCACTTTTTGTCCTTATCAATCATTGATGTTGAATGGGTACATAGTTAATGTTTTATTTTACCATTCCAGGCATGTACAGTGATTCTCCTTCAAGACAGGAAGGCTATCACAGCCAGTGGTCAAGCGACAAGCGATGGCGTCGAGCTGGTCATGCACAACCTGGAGTCGATGATCACCCTGCTGGTCAGTGAGGATGATGATGGAGGAATGCCAGGTAGGCACTTTACAACTATGCATTTTGTTTATATTTATATGAACATTATTCTGATGATTTTATAAAAAAGTGTCCTTTAGTAATCTGGGTTATTGTTCTTATCCATTTTAGAAATATGTTTAAAGAAACCAGAGAAGATATTTATAAAAAAATTGTGACCTTGAGTTTTAATTAAGGTATTCATTATTCATCGGTATATTGTTATTGCATTCCAGTTTTTCTGATTTAATTAGGAAACTTGTACTGTTTCTAATCTTTTAAAACACAATCCCAGCTACCCGTTTTTCAGTGCTTTTTAGATTTGGACAATATTTTCAATTTTGTTTTTAAGGGCCAATTCTCCACTATGTCATGGAAGCTGAGCTTTTTGAAACTTTCTGCAATTGGTGCTCTGTCAACTGTCCTCTGTATGACCAGTTGCGAATACGCCAGTTACGCCTTTTTGAACTAGTCATCAGTCAGTCCCACCAAATGCTCCTCATCCACAAACCGGTCATAAAGCCCCTGCTGAAACTACTCATGGAAGTAGCTGAGTCTTCGGGTAAGTTTGGTGTCCGTGATAGAATTCATATCACATAACTTTATGGTCTGTGTTTGGAAGTTTTCTTCTTTTGTGGATATAAAACAATAATTGCTCTTGAACAAGGGAAGTATGCAATTTGGTAAACTGAAATAATTTTCTGGCACAAGCGATCGAAGTAGTGGAAATATGAAGATAAAGGTATAGATGAGTTTATGATCTATATCTTTTTAAACACAGAGGCTTTCAGATGTAGTCATTTATCCATCGGCAAACCAATGCATTTAAACACTGTCTCTATAAGTGCAGCTAGCTGTCAAGCGCTTGTAATGTCATTCTGACAAAACCATTCTATGACCATAACCGGGTACTTCTGATTGAAGGAAGACAAATTGCGTAAAGAGACTTTCCTAAGGACTCATCGTTGGACTTCACTGGCCTGGATTCAAACCCATTATCTCTCAATCTCGAGTTAAACGTGCCAGCTGTTATGCCACCAACACCAAGATATGTAGAGTTTGATAACTAGACAAGAAGATTTTGGTTGGTGTAAAAGTTAAATGTTTTCCTCTGTATGATATCTGTTCACATACATGCATGATATAAATTAGTATGTGGAAGCAAATCGACTCAATCTAAACCCTTTATATTTATTGATTTCAGAAATCAACAATGGTGAATTAGAGTTCAAATTGGTCTTGGTGCTACATCAAATATGCATTTGTATCTCTCAGCAAGGCTTGATACTGGAAAGCTTCTTTAGGTATGTCAGCTAATAGGTTAATCTATGTCGCTCCTTAGTTAATTAAAACAAAATAGATTTTAAAAATATACAAAGACAATTTTTCTTTTCTTGGATGAGAAAGCTTATTAATATTATACTCTGAGGTAAAATTTAAAGAAAATATCAAATTAATAGAACGTTTAAAAAAGCATTTGACTACGTATAAATCTGAACAAGGGTAATTCAATAGTCTAGTCAGGAAAGAATAGCAATAAATAATTTTTAAAATCAAGGTTTGATACTGTTGTGTCATTATTTCTTGCAATCATAGGCTGATTTTCTTTGTTTTTGTTTTCTTTATCACCACCATATTCTAGCATGACTACTTAAAAATGGTCATATTAATGCAACTGTATTTTGATTGTTTTCTCCCACCTAACTGTTTGCAGCACTGACACGGATCATGGCCCAGCCCGTTTCCTCATCTTCTCTCTCCTCATCCCATTTATACACCGAGAAGGGCCAGTGGGACAGAAGGCCCGGGACGCCCTCCTTCTCATCATGACTCTCTCCTCCAGACATCCTCACATTGGACACTACATCGCCAACAACTCGCATTTTTGTCCCGTAGGTTGAACATGTCATATTGAATTCATTAGTACTCTCAAGGGTTTAATGAAAATGAAAGGTGATCAAAATAATAAAACATGCTGTTCCGAGTTCTTGCCTATTTCTAGGGCGACTGCAATTAACTTTTATTGTTGTGCCCGCATTTGAGATTTTTAAAATCAAATAATTTGATATAAGCAGTTTCTGAAAGTTTTCCCTCTGTTTTGATATCTGACTAGGCATCTATACTATCTGTCATTTACAAAAAAATGGTGGTACCTACCTTTTACTATATATTACTATTATTATGTTCAACTGTGTTGCTGTCTCTGTAGGGTTCTGTGTTCTGTAACCGTAAAACGCCAATGAGCACTCTAAATGGATATAAGGCACTATATAAGTCAATTATTGTTATTATTATTATCTACCTTTGTCTTTGTTCAGGTTCTTGCCACAGGTCTGAGTGGTCTGTACAGCTCCCTGCCCCGCCGAATTCCCCAGCCGTCTGAAGACTGGCACACCATCACCAAAGAGGACTGTGTCAAGATACCCGACCTACAAATGTTCATTAACTCTTTGCAGTTCTCCAATGCTGTTGTCCAGGTTTGCATCCTTCTTTTCTCATCCTTTATCTCTCGCAACTTTCTTTCTTTTAGCCCTGTTCCCCTGCGCGTAATAGTAATAGCACCCTATATGTGTGCTTCTGAACTATTTCGTTCCTTGCTTGAGCTTGTGAGGTTAACTTGCCCTTTTCATGACTAAGGAGCCTGTTTGGATAGTTAATGCTCCCCCTTTCAAATACTTGCTTTTAAAATAGTTGCAAACAGGAGTGTAAATCGTTTAGGTTTTCTGTGATTTTGAAAAGCTATTATTTTTGTGAAATGTTTTAGACTATTTTTTAATTTGTCATTCACACCTCTGTTACTTAGTTATTCGTCACTGACAAATGTACCTTGTTAAGATGTTAATTTCTTTTTATAGTTGTATTGAATAGTATTCAATGGGCTATTTTTGAAAATTTGAAATTATGACACTGTCATTATATTGAGAGTTGCTTGTTCGTATGCGTTTTGATTTTGAATACAACCGATTGAAACTTCAAATATTTAATTGTTTCTTTAGGTGGCGCATCCCCTAGTGAGAGACCAGTTGATTCATTTCATCTACACTGGATTTCTCCTGCCAGTGTTGGCCCCTGCTCTCCACCAGGTAGGTAGGGTTATGGGGTCACTCAGTACCGATTAGAGGCTGGCTGTTTAGGATCTTCCATAGTATTCTTTCAGACTCACACTTGCTGTCAACAAATCAATCTCGCATTTCATTTCACCTTGTAGTCTTGTATTGAACGTTTATCATATATCTCTAATCACAGTAGATACTTATAAGTTTTAGAAGTGACAGACAATCTACTTTGTGTTTTGAGAAAAAACAAGTGTTGTGTTTTGTTGTCTTTACTAGGTCTGTTCATTGTTACAAGTTGTTTATCTTGTTATAGAAGTTGTATTGTTCTTGTTGGAGGTTGACATCACTGAAGACTAGCACAAAAATCACTATACTATAACGAAAATCACCTTTGATTGGAAGTGAGCTTTTAGCAACAAGAAATTTCATATTGATAGTAGATTTGGAGTGTAGCTGTTTAATAATTTATGAAATAAATGCAGTCTTCTCTGTGTTTCCTTTGTTTGATATTAAAATTCTGGTTTGACAACTAAACAATTACCCAAGTTTTACAAACTGAAATTTATGTCTTTGGATTTTCTTATCAGTTTGCTGGGACACTATGACTCATAGCTCCAATTTATATCAATTATTTCTGAAGGCATAAACTGACAAAGCTGTCCTAGGACACGCTTACGCTTTGTTATTCTCATGGCTGCAACAGTCTCTCAATTTGTTTGGATATTCATCACCTACTATATGTTTTGGATGTCTGCCTTTAACCCAAATTGAATGGAATTCAGACTTCAGCTTATACCTGCCTCAATTATTTATTGCATCAGAAACAGATCTGTAAGGGAAAGTTTCATTTCCTTGTGAGACACACATACTACTTTCAATCAAAGTTTACATTCTGTCATTTTGTTATAGAGTACACTTTGTGAAGAGCTTTCTACACACGCCAACACAAGCTCATTGATCTACAGCTCCTGTCTCATCCTTTTCATTTGAAATAGGCTTCAACTTGCTTTTTTTCTTTATGTCAATTACACGTTCCTTAGGGGGATACAGGTTTTTCTGTCGTCCATTTTCTCAAGCTATATTTGTTCCTACTGCTTCTTCTGGTGTCTTTTTCTATAAAGAAATCAAAATGGTACATTGAAAACCTTGCTTTTTGTTGGTCAATCTGCAGAAGCAGTTAGCATTAGTATTTCCATATTTTAGTTATTTTTCGTTGATAATATTTCCTGGATATTGATATCGCTCATTGGTTGAAACAAGTCACATGAGCCTAGAAAATAATCTCAATGAAAAATTCTCTCCACAAATCATATTCCTTCTGCTCCCCCCTCCCTCTTTTTTTTCTCTCTCTCTCTGTCTTGATGATATGATATTTTGATGTTTCAATCTTTCAGACAAGACTGAGTTGTGTTAAATTGATTTTTACCATTCCATTTTCACACCAATGCACTTTAGATGAGGATGTTTTCGTTTGATTTAGACTTACATTGACTCATTTACGCACAACTAGTTGTAAATCAGTGCATTATTAGTCATATAGTGCTAGGATACAGTTGAACAACAGACCCTGCACAACACCCAGTTGTTTTTTGAGTGAAAATAGAACACCTTTACACTTAACATCATTTATACTTATACCAAATAATTTATGTCGTCTATTAAAAAAAAAAAAAAAATCTGCAACAACCTGATAAATATAAACAAAAATTCTGTTTTTCTCAATGGCTAGATTTTTGGCACTTGGTCCAGTTACAATTTTCACAAAGCAAAAATAATTATGAGAAGCCTGATTTAATTTTGGCACTATGGAGCTGATAATGAAGAAGACAAAGAAAAGATATGATTAAGAAGATATAATTTTAATAAAGACCATCTAATTGATGTGCATGCCCTGTATCTTGAAAACAATCATGTCAGCAGACTTCACCACAACAGTGTTCTAAATTGAAACAGTCTTTTGAAGTTTTTTTCTTCTCATGTTTCTACATCATTTATCAATGACTCAATTTATGCACATTATTGCCTTGTTTTCTAGTTTGTCTGAAAATCGTTTACATACACACAGGTTCAAGTTGACAATGTTCCATTTTCGTCATGTACAACAAAAACGATCTCTGTTGTTGACTCTTTCTCCCCTATGCCTGTTTTCTCCTTTGCAAATCCAACAGGATATTCCTGGACTTCCTATACCTCTTCTTGACAAGGATCTGTTTCGGGTCAGTACAAAACCTTGGACGTAACTCGCTGCTGTGTCTATTTTGTTCCTCTTTTTCCTTTCTTTTTTTTTTTTTTCGTTATTCTGTAATTTTTTTTGAAGCTTTGAAAGTACAGTACAATTTTAGCAAGCGAGATTAAAAAACATACTTGAAATATTTTGAAGCAAGTTTGTATTACTCAAAGGCCAAAATCTGATTAATCCTTAGAATAATTCTGTTTTAACTTAATATAATAAAAACTTTTTGGATGGGAGAGTTAAATGATTCTTTAGCTTTGTATAAGTTGTGAAAAGATCTTGGCAACATCATTTTAAACACTCAATAAAGATATAAAACAATTTGAAGTACTAGTTTTAAGGATTAATTTGATTTAATCGCACCGTTTTTCCTGAGATCATTTTTTTCTAAAAAAGTATCTTTTGATTTGGATGATATATATTTTGTACTGAAACTTATTCCAAATCGAAGTATTAATTTGGTATAGCATGTGCTCGTGACTAACTATAGTATGTTTTCGTAATTTGTGAATTCCTACAGCTATAACATTTATCACTTGTGAAATTTTGTATTTTATCATATTAAAATACCAAATGGGTTTTTCATTTTGATTTTTAAAGAAAGGTTGTTTATGTCTCTTCTTTCAACAACTTTTGTTTTCTTTGAGGGGGAATTTCACTGTATGCACGCACATTTCTGCCAGTCCTTTGGAAAAGAAATAAAAGCTAGTTTAGATAGAGCTTGATTTTTCTTCTCGGCCTGCTTACTTGTATTGTGATACAATTATCACCATCCAACAATGAATCGGAATCTTGAGATAATTTATTCATCATTTTCACAAAGTCTAATAACTGATTGTGACTCATTGATTTTAATTTGATGGAGTAGTGGTAAGAATGATAATTAGGAACTTTGTATAGCCCCATCATCAATTTACATAGTGCTTTAAGATTATAATACATAGATTCAATTTACAAATTTAAATCTGTTCTTATACTTTTATAGCAAAGTGGTTGTAGATGTGGTAACTATTTCAATAAACTTCTTGCTGTTGTTACTGTCGAAGATCTCAAAATGTTATGGAACATGGCTTATCGAAATTACATAATTCAACTAATGTGTAAATGAGAACCTGATCGTAATTGAAATGTAATTGTTTGTAATGCTATTGGTTTAGAAGATAGCTTACCAAGGGTGAAAAGTGTTTTCATTATTGACAGTTATTATAAAGCCTGCCTATCATTCTGTCTTTCTCTATTCATATTTCCGAACTTTCTTTTCTTTCTTTTTTTTGTATAGTACCTTTTGTCATGAACATATTTGGTATTTCCTCCTCCCTCCTGACTAATGAAAATTGCACAATGGTTGGTGTGAAGTTTGCACTGCTAGCTGGACTGAACCTCTTATCCCCTTATCCTCTTTGTCCCCATCTCCAAGTCCTGTTGTATACTAATGCAGTGCAGGGGGGTGTCAATATGAAGGGAAACTGTTTAAACTATAAAAATAAAGTGGAAGAAAAAAAAGAGAATCTGAAAGAGTGTTTGAATTTGAAACAAATTGAATTTTAATGACAACCATAACTTATGTTTGTAAGCAATGCAAAAAGGCACTGATATTATCCTCAGAGGTTGAAGTGCCGTAAAACTTCAAACAAACTAATTAGCAAACAAACAATGTAAATAGAAAATAATCGTAAAATAAAAGGCATATATCGAGTAACTGAATGACTGTTGAAAATAACAATTTAATTCTTAAGAATGAAATTGTCAAAGTTAAAACAACAATAAGTGATATCCAATGTCTAATCTTTTATGTTACAGGAGACATTACTTATAAGTGTGAGCACTCTTTGATTTATATCATCAGCACTATAAACTACACCTCAATTAGGTGAAGGTGTTTAGGGCATCGGACAATGCCTTCCTAATCATTTTGAACTTCAGTTTTTGATGGAATTATAGAAGGTTTTTTTAAGGTGATCGGTATAAACATTGGAGAAGATGTTATTTTCCTTGGGTTTTATGAACACAATAAATATTTATTTCCCTTTAAGCCCCTTTTCTCTGTGCTGAGTAGATGAGTTGAGCAATTATCCCTTTTTATCCTTGCTTTCTTTATTTTGGATTTGAATGCAGCAGTAGATATTTTCAGTTGAATATTCCTCTCAGAACGTCTCTGCATGTATATTGTTTCTTTATGCTGAAGGTATCTGTTTGCTCCTCATTTAAGAAACAATTATTATTATGCTAAGCTTGGTTTGTTGATTTTATAAATCAAATCTTTACTAAAGTAGAGATTCTTGTTTTTGTTTGTTTGTATGTTTTTTGGTTTGCTTTTCAAGGAGTGAAGGGGTATTGTGTGTTACCAGTTGACGCCACAAAGTGAGATTTGATTGTATGTTATTATGCTGATTTCCATCTGTGCTCCAAAGGTTTGCGGTTATCTTGCATCATCTAATGCATGTGCATTCATTTATCAAGCTCCTTTTCTGTTGTTTATGGTTCAACAAATATTTTGCTTTCCTTGGATTGGGGTTACCACATAATAGAATGATCCATTGATATTTGCCTATACTGCCATTTATCAATTTGTAGTCTTTGTTCTGCTTTTCTTTTTCTTATTGTCTCTTGATTGCCCAATGCCTTACACAGTTGTCCGATTTTTCTTCAGGGCATAGTGTGTGAGGAAAAGTTGATCAGACAAGGCGTATTACCTGGTTTTCATAACTTTTTAAAGATTCATTCCAAATTTTTATTTCAGCAGTTAACGGTAAATGAAACTTTTCTTTATTTGTTTTCTATCGTTAATTTTTGCTTCTAATCCATAGTAATTTAATCAGAAATAGTATAAAATATAGAAGCATTGATAAATCAACTTTCTTTGCCATTCCAAGACTGATATCAATACTTATTCTTAGACCTAAAGTCTTTGTTTCCAATTATCATAAGCATTCCATATAAAAGTCCAGGAATATATTTTATTGAAACATTTTGAATCGACAAACTACTTTTACTCTTAATTTCATTCAGAGATTAAACCAGAAACAATTAAGAATAGGACAAATATATAATTAAAATCTAAAAACCCACAATCGTCTTCATTTGCATTCACACAGATCTCCAGGGAAGAGGTCACTACAGCGACTGCCTATCTCGACCTTTTCGTCCGCCAAGTGACCGAACCTCATCTGCTCAAAGCTGTCCTCCAGTTTATCCTCGCAGAGAAATACGACGATGCCCTCATCTTGGACACGTTGATTTCACGACTCAGTTCAAACTCGTTGGTGAGTGGGCTGCTCCCCGAATAGGCAAAGCGTGTATAGGATAGGATATTGTTTCATCCCTGCTAAAACTGTGGTGTCTATTTTCTTTTTTGTTTGAAATTATGAAATGGAATGAGGCAGATATCAGAATTGATTTGCTTGATTGTTAGGATCCTAGGATTTAGTCCCTATTTAATTTTCCATAGACTAAGTTTTTTAAACCTTTAGAGTTGTTTAATTATATTATTATTCTTTTTGTATAATAATGATTTCATTTTGCAGTATAATTCAAATGTTGTGTGTTTGTTTATCACTTTTATTTTATTCCCTCTGTTTTGTTACTCATTCTGCTGAATGTCATCACAAAGACTGAACCATTTACTTAGTTTAAGATACATCCCAATTTCTGGATCTCTTTCAGCTTTCCACTGTTACTTTGTCCCTGTTTAATACCCTAGTTGATCTCAACTGTGAAGATATCATGTTCCAGCTAGTATTCAGGTAAGGTTTGGGCATTATAGGTGAGGAAGATGTACCCTTCCAGGCTATCATCATCATTTTTTCTCTCTTGAACTTTCATACTTAAATGGCGTTGTCTTTGTCCAAAAAATTGTACACGCGCCTAACAGGCCGCATGTTTCGTCTGATGTATTATATGTTTCATCAGCAGGGTGTCCAGGGAAGTCGGATTTTGGTCGGATTTTTGTTTCCAGGTCGGATTTTGGTCGGATAAACAAAAATTTGGTAGGATAAAAAAAAAATTAGGTCGGATTTTTCAATTTTGTGATTT
>JAULCB010068601.1:0-10482 GCA_032358575.1 Dendronotus rufus | reverse complement strand
GCGTCGTAGCTTTTACTGGGTATCTGGATCGACTTAGTATGGCAGTGTCATCACCGAATGTGGATATCGTTAGCTGGTAGTTTGTTCGGGTGTCCGCCGTGTCAAGGCTGTATAGAATTGGGCCTAGAACACTTCCTTGAGACACTCCGGCTTCTATAGTACAATCGCTTGAAGTGCTTGAACTGCATCTAACCGCGAACACTCTTTTATATAGGTAAGACTTTAGAAGCTTGTGTATGTTTTGAGGCAGCAGTTTGATTATTTTAAACATAAGTCCATCCAGCCATAATCTATCGAATGCTTGCGCAACGTCTAAGAGCTGCGAATTTCTGTTGTGATGCGGTTAACCTGTTCAAGGGCTCCTATTTTGCCCGAAACCCAAATGGTGCAATGGGAGTGTGTTGTGTGTTTTGAGGTGGGGGCTGATGCGTAGCAGCAGCACTTTTTCAAATAATTTGGATAGACAAGTAAGTAAGCTTATTGGCCTGTATGATGATGGCTGTGTTTTGTCTTTCCCAGGCTTAGGGATCATGATTATAATTGATTTCTTCCACTTTTGAGGTGAAGTATCCAATTTTAGTAATTGCGTTGAAAAGCAAGCAGATTCGCATTACTGCACACATTGGGAGCTCGATGATCATTTTCGGGGTTATTAGTCGTAGCCAGGCGATTTTCCAGTTTTCAGTTACTCTTTAATGACTTTCGTTATCTCGCTTAGTCGAAATTCTACCTGATCTTGTGGTGCTAAGTCAGATGCAGTTAAAGGCGGGAGAGTAAATGAGTTAGTGGCTGGATTTGGTTGAAATTCTTTTTTCAGATGATCAGCGAAGACTCTTGCTCTGTCCGTGTCACTGCGAGACCAGTTTCCGGTAGAGTTACGGAGAGGTACAACCGTTTCTGTTGGTGCCTGCAGGTTCCTGTGGTCTTTCCACAACGAGTTCTTTGTGCCTGCACAATCAGTTCAATATCTCTGCTTGTCTTGTTAAACTTTGTGCTGCATACATGGTTGTCTTGTGGAGTTGACGCTTGCTGCTGCGACAAGTATTGATTCTATATCACAAGCGAACTGATCAATATCTTGCTCGGTTTCCAGGGGGCTAGAAAAGCCGGTATGGGAACAAACATATTTTTTGTACCTCGCTCAGTTAGTCCTATTGCTTCTAAGCCTACGCGGTCGCTCGATGTGTTGTAGTTGGTGCAAAAGATGAAAGATTACCGGACAGTGATCAGATGAGAGTTCTGGAAGTGCATCAGCTGTAATCATTGAATGGGAATTTTTTCTCAGAGATTGTGAAGCGAGGTGGGCAATAGACAGCAGCCAGAGTGAGAGCACCGTTATGGCATTGGAGGTTTATAGAGGTACATTGTGAGCAGTCTTCTTGCCACTTACCAAGAAGGTGGTGCTTAATTCGCAATCGTATTAGTATGTTAGTGCCTCCATGGGCCTTGCCATCCGGGTGATTCGTAAAATAAAATTTATATCCTAGTATTTGGAAGTTGTTTCGGTAAGGTGAGTCTCTGAGAGTAGCATAACGTCAATGTTTCTGTCGGCTAAGAACTGAGCAAGTTCTAGCTTGTTCCGCGAAACGTCATTAGCGTTCCAGGTAGCTATTGTTAAGCTATCATTATCCTATTTTGGAAGAAACGAGCATTTAAATAAGGATGTTTTGGTTCCTCATAAGCTCTTGCATAGTTTCTTGCATGAAGGTCATGAAGTCTTTCATACTTTGCTGCATTGAAAGCATAATCGCTTCAACGCCAATTGGCTGCTGTTGCATGTTCTGTGTGTGTTTTTTTTGTTTATTATTTGACTTACGGTAGGAAAATTAAAATCTTCTAAAGATACCACCTACCGTCCGTAGGTGGCATGCACGATTCATAAGCCCTATTGGAATTATGCCTACGTACTAAAACAAAAACCTCCGCGTGCTCTACAGTCCTTGCTCGCTCACCGGGACTGCCAGTCAAGGTATGACTTCGGTGAGCAGGATGTGAGGCCAGGTCGCACTCCCTTCCTTCAGTGTAGTCCATGGGGGCTCCTCCTTCCACCCTTTAGTCGCCTTTTACGACGAGCCGGGGACGCTGAGGATGAATTCTTCGCCCGCCGTCACCCAGGACACCAGTTTGGGCTTAGACATCCACTCTGTTGGCCATCTCGTCTGATCGGACACGCTTCATCATATTAATGATAATGCTGTGTCCCCGCTCCCAAGCCCCGCTGTTCGCCAGCATAGCCGCGAACAAGCCACTAGGGCTGAACGGGGAACCTGACAGCGTCTTTAGCTGCTCTCTCTCCGCCGTGAACCTGGAGCAGTGCATTAGCACATGTTCTGCTGTTTCTTCACCGTCGACGCAGAACAAGCATTGGGCTGACTCTACGTGACGGAACCGGAGTAGATAGGCCCGGAAGCAGCCATGGTCCGTGAGGAACTGGGTTAGGTGGTAGTCCAAGCATTTGTGTTGGCACTCTGCCCAAACCGTCATCTCTGGGATGAGCTGATAAGTCCACCTCCCCCGTCGCGACGTTTGCCATCTGCTCTGCCATTCACCTAATAGCCACTCGTGTGCCTCTTGCCTGGAAGCGCCACTCCGCATTAGGCTGAGAGCCTTGATCTCCAGATCAATCGGCGGCAGGCCTGCCAGCGCTAGCGCCGCGTCTTCGGATATGGTCCTGAAACCTCTAATGAGCCTCAGGGACATTGACCGTAGCACCGAACGAGCTCCTTTCAGGTATGAGACCCTGCCAGTGGCATTGCTCCAGACTGGTGCAGCGTATAGTAGCGAAGCCTTTGCTACTGACACCAGCAGTTTCCTGGCCGGGTGTCTTGGGCCTCCGACGTTGGGCATAAGCCTCGCCAACGAAGAGGCTGTGACTGCTGCCTTCTTGCTGGCGTGGCTCGCGTGGTCCTTGAACGATAGTCTGCGATCTATCATTACCCCCAGGTACTTTAGGGACTCTTGAGAGGTCACCTGTGTACCCTTGACGGAGACCAGCATGTTCTCCACCTTTTTCCTGCTGCTTAGTAGGACTGCTTCGGTCTTGTGAGCCGCTATTGCTAGCCCGGCTTTCTCGAGCCAGCGGATGGCAGCACCGATCGTAGAGTTGCATTTGTCTTCCAACCCTGCGATTGTTTTCGAGACAGCTGTGATTGCCACATCGTCAGCAAAACAATGCAGCTCTACTCCTACGGGCCTGTTGATGCCCAAGATCCCATCGTACATAATGTTCCATAGGATTGGTCCAAGTACCGATCCTTGGGGAACACCTGCCGAAACTCGGTATCTTTTTGGGCCATCTTCCGTATCGTACCATAGGACCCGGTCCCTAAAGTAGCTGCCAACGACTATCCTTAGGTACTCCGGGATCCCCATACGGTACATGGCCGCGAGGATTACGGGCCATCTGGCGGTGTTGAAAGCGTTCCTTACGTCCAGAGTCACAATTGCGCAGTATTCCTTCCTGCCCCCTAACCATCTATCACCAGAAATAGCGGTCTTGGCGATGTTACAAACGGCCGAAAGAGCGTCCAGAGTGCTCTTACCTTTCCGGAAGCCATATTGATGACTTCCCAGGCCGTTGATGCTCTCGGTGATTGCCTCTATTCTGGTATACAGGATACGTTCGAACAGTTTTCCTACTATATCCAGTAGGCATAGAGGGCGGTAGCTGTTTGCAGCATGTGCTGGTCCCTTGCCTTTCGGCAACAGGACTAGCTTCTGGCTTTTCCACCTTGTTGGGAAGATTCCGTCCAGAAGGCATTGCTGGAAGGTGGCCCTGAAGATTTCAGGTCTACCCAGCGCCACTGCTTTTATAACAGCTCCAGGAATACCATCTAGTCCAGGGGCTTTGTTGGGTTTGATGCGCTTGGCTGCCTCGGCGACTTCAAGTTCTGTGACGCACGGAAAATCTGGGGCAGGGGCTGCCTCTGTTGGCCTCCATAGTGTGGTCTGCTTTGGGAATAGCTCCCCTACTATGTTAGCCAGGACCCCCGGGTCGGATGGGGTTGCCGCTCTCCTCCTTAGCTTTTTGGTAACAAGCTTGTAGGCGAGGCCCCAGGTATCGCTGTCTACGCCATCCTGCAGCTCCTTAAACGACCGCGCTTTGGCAGCCGCGATGCCGTGCTTGAACTCTAGGCGTTTCCTTCTGAAAGCCTCCAAGAGTTCCGCGTGGTGGGTACTGCCTCTGGCTCGTTGCGCCATTCTCCTAGCCCTGAGGCAATCAGACCGTAGTTGGCTTAGGGAGGCGCTCCACCAGTAAACGGGTGGTTTGCGCTGTGCCTTATTTTTCCTTGGCATGATTGCGTCGCAGATTCTTCCCAGCATATTCATGAGGCCTGCCGCCATACTCTCTGCGTCCCCATTTGGGATTTCCAGGGAATTGATCTGATAGGCCAGCATGGCCTCATCGATCTTCCTGGTGTCCCATGCTTTCCCGACTGCTCTACTCTGCCGTCTCCTGGGCATGCCCTCCGGGGAGAGACTGAAGGAGATCAGGGCGTGGTCGCTCAGCGTCATGACGTCATGGACCATCCAGTTGTTGTTGTCTACTAGCCCTCTGCTGACAAAGGTAACGTCAATAAAGGACGTACCCCTATCGTTGTTAAACGTCGGCTTCCGTCCGTCGTTCAGCAGTATAAGGTCCAGCATTCCCATGGCGTCAATCACAGCTCGGCCTCTGGTGTTGGATGTCCTGCTGCCCCATTCCACTGCCCAGGCATTAAAGTCGCCGGCAATGACCTTCGGGCTTCGCCCTCTCGCATGGTCCACGAGCGCCTCCAGAAACTCCTCGAACTGATCGGGGGTGTCGCTCGGCGGAGCGTAGCAGCTGTACAAGTGCACGTGTTTTAACTTCGCATAAGCGATACCCCGCATAGGTAAAGCAGCCAGTTCCTCGACGTGGAGAGAGCTGCAGCATTTGATAGCTGCTTTACCTGTCTCGTCAAGGATCATGGACGATTGTCCACTACCAGAGACGTAGGGTTCGCTTAGGAGCATGATGTCTACATTGCGCTCAACCGCAGTCTGGGCCAGGAGGCTCTGAGCTGCTGCGCAATGATTGACATTGAGCTGTACTACGCTAATATGAGTGTGCATTAAGGTGGCTCTTGGCTTCTTTTAGGGTCGCTCTGTAGGTCGGGCACGCAAAGCTACCCGTCGAGTGGTTTCTGTCCACCTCGCTGCTGCAGATCAGGCATTTTGGTGCTGCAACGCACCCCTTTGCCTTGTGCCCACGCTCACCGCATCTAAGACAGCAGTCTGCCCTGTCAGTGTTCTTGCAGGTTGCTGATCGATGCCCATAGCCGAGACACCTGTAGCATCTCGTGGGTCGAACGTCCTGGGTGATACGACATCTTGACCATCCAACGGTTATGGTGCCCTGTTTAAGGACTGGTATCGCAACGTTCGCGTTCAGCAGCACTGAGGCTATTTGCGTGCCATCCCGCATTCTGCGAAGGCCCCTGATATCTTCAGGATTTATCTGCAGGCCCTGGAATTGGGCGACCAAGCAGCTGTGGAGCTCCTCTGCTGTCGTAGCCTCGTCCAATCCGCTGCAAGATAGAGCTATTCTTTGCGCTCCTGTGCGCACAGAGGCCAAGTCATTGAGCGCCGCTTCCAGGTCGCTCTTAAACTTGGGGACGCTTTCCGAAGCTTTCCCCTCTACCTCGAGCAACAGCTCACCTTTCTGCGTTCTCCGGATTTTTCGCACGTGGCTGCCCAGTTCGCTAAGGCTCGGGTCCGATCTTAGCTTCCGAAGCATCTCTGCGTACGAAGCCTCTCCTGTCTTTTTTACGATGAGTGCCTCCGGTTTTTTACGCAGGCGCGTAGGCTTCACCTTGGTCCACTCTGCACCCGTGCTAGCATTCTTGGCGACAGATGCGTAGCTGCCTGGTTTGGACTCGTTTGGTCTGGATGTTGCCTTTTCTTCACCGTTGCCACCCAACGTAGGGTTGCTCGGCTTGGGCGCCTGGACTTTTGGCACTTGCACCTTGGGTACCTGCGCATTTTGAGGAGCCTTTTTGGTAGGCTTTTGTACCTCCGTCTGGGTAGCACTGCTCTTCAAGCGGTGCTCGCTAGTAGTACCTTTGTACAGCTCTAACGCCCTGTTGTTAAGGGCTGAGAGTTCGGAAGCTATGCCCTTTGTCTCTCGTGTCACGTGCCGTTGGGTCTCGAATGCGGATAGCAAGGTGCTGATCTTGCCATTCATCCTGGTAAGTATGCCCCTCAGGTCCTCATTCTGGAGAGCCGCGGTCAGGTCCGAAGACCGATGAGGGGAACCAGCTGGGGACTTCCCTCCCGTCTTTTGCGATGGCACGGCGATGTGGTCCATCGTCTTCTGACTTGTCGCGGTCGTAGATGCTGTAGGAGCCAAGTTCTCCACCTCTACAGCATCGCTGCAGTCGCTAGTCAACGGCGGCTGGGGGCCTGCGTGCTCACCCCTTGCCACCGACGGGACCGAGATTCCGTCACCATGGGTCGGGTTACCGACTCCTCTGGTGGGGGATCTCGAAAGTCGGGGGCTCCTCCTGAACGGGTCGTTCCGATCAGGGGGACTGCCCCCCACTGCGCTGTCCATCAACTGAAGGATGGCCTAAGGTTACCTAGGCGAAGCACCAGCCTTAGAAAGGGGTTCCCACGTAGGCCACGGATTTCCCCCTGGCTTTTACGGATGGAGGTTTGTACCGCCTCGACTCGGACACCAGAGCCTCTGCTTAGGCACCAGCACGGTGAGAGGATGATATTTGGTCTGTCCTCGACCTTTGTGCCTTTTCCCCTTTCTTAAAGACTTGTGCGCTCCCAGTAACCAGAATCAAAATTAAAATTAAATTAAAATTCAACGGTTTAATTTTAAGTTTAATTTTGAATTTCGCGCTCTACTGTCGCAACACAACACTGATCACACGGTTGATCTGGCAACGCCTCCCTCTCCAGATCGCCCGCTGCGCCAAGTTGGCAGCGCTATCAGCTGCTTTATCCGCTGCAATAATCGCAAGATAATAAATTACCTATTTACCCGAAACAGGCGCACAATTAACTCGCGTGATTGCAGCGCAGAACTATGGCGCGACTCCACCGTGTGGTTTTGCCAGATTGCCGCGCACACCGGCCGACACAACTACTATGGTTTCGAGTATTTCGCGCAGCGTTAATTTAAGACGTCCGTCTTCACGGCGATGTAGACTTCGTCTCCGCATGTTTTGTGTGTGTATTTGTTTGTCTGTGTTTATTTGATGAGTTTTATGCTGGACGCTGGAGATGACTGATGTTGGTGCTTGGAAACCTGATTTTAGTACACTTGCAAAGGAAGAATTTGCCATTGTTCGGTGGCTGGCAGACGAAGGGATGTTAGTTGTAGTCGGTTCCATTGCTTTGTGAATTGTTGGTGTGATACGATCTCGAGCTGAGTCCAGTCGTTTGTTTAGGCGATTCTTGAGTTCCTTGTAAACAATGCATCCTCGCCAGTTGGCTGTGTGTTTTCGCCACAGTTGCTGCATAACTTAATTGAACTGTCGTTTTTATTCTTAGGACAGTTCGCTGCAAACGACGCAGATGCTTTTTAGGGTACAGTGGTGTGTCCATATTCTTGGCAGTTGGTGGCGAGACCTCATCCCTCTTTTGCGTAACCGCCTTTTCTCCGCTATAAGGAGCAGAATCTCTCTGGCGATCGGAATTTTAGCTGCCGTGGGCCTCTGCACCGGATAGGAGTTGCCAGTCTGGCTGCAGCCTTGATATTAAGGGTGAGAGTGTCAACAGGTTCTTCTAGGTCCCTTTCTGAGTTTATCGCCGTACTCAGGTTCAGAGAGGACTCAAGATTCTCATGGAATCGTTCCAGGTCAGTGTGCCCACCGATTAGTCTCTCAATCTTGGGATAAACTGTGGCTGTTGCATCAGGTGTGATAAAAAGCGGTAGGTGGTCGGAGCTGAGCTCAGCAACGGAACGTATTTCATCGTGCATATCCAGAATGCCCTTGCTGACAGCAAAATCTATATAGCCTGGGGAGCCTCTACTGCCGAACGGGAATCTTGTAGGACCTCCGGTGGCTAGGGAGCTTATATCTAAGCTTAGGACCAGATTCGCTAGCTCACGCCCTCTTCGATTGCACCTACCCGCTCCCCATAGCCAGTGGGATGCATAATGCATTTAAATTCGTCCGTATTCCATATGAACCTCGGGGGCAGTATATCGCGCAAAAATTGACAGGGCCATGGCCCGTCTCGATGCCTGCAGACGCGAGTTGTCACCTTGTCAGTGGCTATTGGTGTAAGAGGGAAGTGGACTAGGCTGGATTTGACCAGGATCGCTGCATCACCTTTGGCGTTACCGTCGCTTGGGTCGTTAGCAGTGTTGGACTCAAATCCAAATGTTTTTGGTGCCTGTGCCTCCTTATAATGAATCTCGCTGAGCAGCAGGACATCGATCTCGTAGCGCCGCAAAAAGAATTCCACGTTGGGCAGCTTCGTGGACACGCCATCGGCGTTCCACACTAAGATGCGTATCGGCTATTTTATGGCGCTTGACGCGCTTGGAGAGCAGTGAGCAGATTGATAATCTGCCCCTGCTGATGTGACTGTTGTTGCTGTTGCTTCATCATCATCATCATTAATTCCATTTGCTTCTCTTGAATCGAGCGCAAAGAATTAATGTTCTCATTAAGCGTCTGCAGGATGGCTTCAATGCTGCTGCTAGCATCCGTCGAGCGCTGGAGTGTACCCCTAGACGCCCTTGTCCGGCTGCGGCTCCTTTGACGACTGGGGCTTCCATCATAGGGCTGTTGCTGTTGCTTCTGTTGCTGGTGCGTCAGGCTCATTGGTTGCTTGTGGTGAATGGACCCTCTAGCCACATCTGCATAAGATATTCCGCCTCGAGAAGAGGGGATCTCCTTACCTCCAGCTAAGCCCCGTGGAGTTGGTCGCTCGCTTACTTCTGTTCTTCCAGCCACTCCACTTCTGGGTCTGGATCGCTGCAGGAACGCTTGTAGCTTGCTGCAACCTTTATAGTTTGCAGGATGCTGGCCGCCACAGTTGTAGCAAGTGCACAGCTCGATGCGTGGCCTGGTACAGTCCTTGGCTGGGTGTTCGCCGGCACATTTCACACAAATGTGGGCCTTACGGCAGTATTTGGCTGTGTGGCCAAACTGCTGACAACGATGGCACTGGACAATAGCGTTACGCTTGCGGAGAGGCTCAATAACTACTCTCATATGGCATAGTGCCTTTACCGCCAGGATCTCCTTATTGTTTGCCGCAGCAGCAATATTTAGGAAGAACATATTGACTGGCGACGCTTTTGAGGTACCCGGTTCGTTTCGCCTAAGCGGTGTGTGAATATCGAGAACCTTGTGCCCGATCTTTTCCAGCTCATCCTTGATTTGGTGATGTAGCGTACTGTGGTGCAGGCCTTTCACGCATACCCTGTAAGGCCTGTCCTCTTTAAGCTGGTAGCAGTGGAACTCATACTCTTCGATCTCGAGCCAGTTCACTATGGTGCGAAATGTATTAGCGTCAGCCGCGTAAAGCCTTAGGACACCGCTCATTGACGCCCTAGCCTCAATCTTTTCTAGGTCCACTATATTTTCGATGCTCTGCATCATCAGGTATACGTCGTCCACTCCCTCCATTACTATAGGAGGTGGTTTGGACTGCGCCTTTTTGGCTGAGCTAGTGGTACCAGCGGAGGCTGCATCCCGCTTAGCGGCAGCAATTGCAGCTTGATGACTGGTACTGGGCTGGTCATACAGATCGCCAATTTCATTGCCTACTTGTTTGTCAGCTGTGAGATGCGCAAGTAAACCAAATCGGTTTGAATTGCCGCCATATCTAGGTTCTGTAGCCGAAGGGTTTTCCCCTTGTTTGCCGATGGTTGATTTGGGTTTTTTCCTTTCAGTCTCCGGAGAAGCACGAGACTTTCGCTTTATTTTTTGAAAGCGCTGCGGGGCAGCACATTGGGGGCTCGAGAGAAACGCAGTATCCAACGATTCATCAGCCGCAGCGGTTTCATTTGAAGTGTTCATATTGAAGTGTGCACCAAATCACCAGGGTTCTAGCCAAAACTTGAACCCTGGGATAGAAAGCTTTAAGCTCGCAAACAGCTGTTTGTGCGATCGCGTGGCAGCTGGGCAGCGGAGCCCCAGTTCGAGAAACTTAACTTTGTATTTTTGAATGAAAATGTTTTCGTTTCACTATTATTTCACTGTTAGTGACTTGGGGGGTCACTATTTGCTATGTGTGCCAGTATTCTGGTCTTGTCCATAAGTTTATTACCGCGAAAACTAATTTCACTTAATCCACTTTGTCAGGTGCGTATTGTTAGACACGAACCTTTTTCCGTTCTTTCTTCAGACTCTGAGACAATCAACACATCATCAATGTAGACCACCGCATAGGTATTAACTAAATCCCCCAGGGGTCGGACTATGGCACGCTGAAAAACAGATGACGCATTCTTTAATCCGAACGGCATTGCTAAAAATTCATATTGACCTT